>JAFVLL020023185.1:0-40262 GCA_021397915.2 Tor tambroides | reverse complement strand
ATCGAGGATGGATAATTTCGACGAACTTGATGAACCTGTGATATCTTCTTCAGGGCGTAAAAGGAAAATAAAAGCTGAAACGTTTTCACGGAACCTTGCAAAAGCAGTGCGTTACAATGGTGAGGGAAAAGCTCCGTGTATTGTGTGTAATCACATCCATACAGTCTATGATCACAACAACAACAACGATTGTCAGGCATCTACTTTGTCATCTGAGGAGATCACAAAAATTAAACGAGTGTTTTTTTTTAAACTCTAAAACATGAAATGTGGAGTTATCTGCTTTTGCCAAAAAAACGACTTTTGGAGTTATCTGCTTTTGCTATAAAACAAACGTTTAATATGTAAAAAACAAAACAAAACATACTTTCAATGAACTTTAATTTTGTTTTTTATTAGTTAGTTATTTTGTTTAGTTATTATTACTTAATCAAAACAACCCAACTGCAGTTTGATTGACATTACTTGGAATGCGCAATAAAAAAAACGTGATTTCTGAAAAAAAAATGGCGTTATCGGTTTTTGCAAATTAACATATATATATATATATATATATATATATAAAATTTTACATTTTTACATTAAAATTGCAACTCTGCATCAAATTCATGAATTTAAAAACAATTCTCAATTAATCTCTGATGGAGCACAACCCTGACTGATAATTATGTCAACACTTTTTCACCCCTGAAGGAACAACAACTATTAGCCTGAAGCAAAAGAGAAAAGTAATTAAATCACTACAAAATAACAGTAAGGACTTCTCACTTGTCATTTCAGAGTTTGATAAACTGGGACCATAGAGCAAAACTGAATCTGATTATATGCTGAAGGATATTTGTCAAGTTTCTCTTTCTGGGTCATGTTGTTGACTCTGCCCTGCAGGGTTTGAATGCCACGGACCCAGTGCTGGGCTTCCTCTTTTGTGTCACACTGGAGATCCAAGCTCTTCCTTCCTCCCTTGAACACAATGGTAAGACACTGCTTTTCTGGTAGTGAGGTGGCCAGGTTTCTCAACGTCTCAGACTTACAACCCTCCTGCACACACTCCACTTCCATCACAGAGACTAAGAGGAAAAGAGGTATTTTTAATTGGACAAAACTGGATTAGTTTAATCAAACATTTAAACTGATCTTGTTAATATTTACAGTAGCACAAAAATAAGGAAGCAAACAATGACTGAGCCAAAACACAGACATCTTTGGTTTTCCAGTCTCTGTGTATAATTCAGTAGACCAAATAACCCAAAACAGCCTCTAAAATTAGAAAATGCCCATGCCAGTGTGCAGAAGGTAGACAGCAGTGGCCTAGAACACACAGTATGGATTATTTATTCCAATATGGTCTCCATATTTGTGCCCTTTCAGCTGTTTAATTTACATTTCATACAAAATAAATGGCTGTGGCACTAAACCTAAATGTCAGCTATAGGGGCCGTTCACATATCGCGTCTTTTGCGCGGTCAAGTTCGTTATTTGAAATGTAGACGCACGGCAGGCACGTTCATAATGGAAGCGATGCGTTCGTGACGTGCTCGTTTTTTCCAGGCACGTCCGCGATATCAAGATAAAGACATCTCAACTTTTCAGACCGTCGCAAGCGCACCGCAGGTCATGTGACAAAAACCAACCAATCAGCTTCATCCTTTCCTGTAACACATTGAAAGCTCAGCCAAGATGGAGGAACAGTTGATCATAGCTGTACAGGGATAGACATTTTTAAATAAATTTAGTAGCAGAGCTTACTGCAAGTGATTTTAGTGCTGGAAATCCATTTATCCTGAAACTTCCGCGTCTTCATGGAGAGCGCAGGTCATGGTTGCTTGGCAACGGCAGACGCCACAGGAGCGTAAGCTACAGAACCAGATATTCTCTTACTATAGGGAGATGAGAGGGTTTTTTTTTTTTTATTTTTTTTTATTGAATGCTTGAAAAAAACAATAACGATTGGCATCGTCAAAACATAACAATACAACAACCGTTCAGGGACATTCAGTCTTTCAGTCCAAAGGAAGTGCCAAGTCCTTCAACAAAGTCACTTTTTTTCACATTCATGATGTGGTGTTTGTTGAATAAACACTCTGACAAGTAAATGTATTAACTTGCGTGTAGCCTCTTTATTCTTAAAATCGGCATGAAATCAAAATTGACAATTCTTATTTTTTGATGGAATACTGTAGTGTTTATTATAAATAATTTATCCGTGCACTTCATTATTTTTTTTAAAATTCATGTGCCCTCGTAATCTTTAATCAAAAACGTTAACCTCCTCCACATCAAAACCCGCTCCTCTACTCTTCCGGTCCACGGCGATGGCGTGCCAAGTGCGGAGCTAGTGACATAGAGAATTAGCATTTGAGATAAACGACAGAGAAGCTGTGCTGATGCTTCACTTTATAGCACTGACACCAGTCATGAGGGAGTACGTTACCCTTAAACACTGAAAAGATACTAGGATATTACCAACATTACTCTTAGGACATCGCAAACTAATTTGTTTAATGAATATATGACTTAACCTGATGGAGAACGCGCTCAGCCATTCAGGCAGTCTCTCTCTCGCGCGCGCGCTGTTTAGACATGTTTTGTGCCGTTGATCGTGGTCATCATCCCTAATAAATAAAACTTTTATTCATGCTTGGGTGTCGGCGGTGAATCCAGTGGCGAGAATTTTTTTTTATTTTTACTGAATGCTTGAACAAACAATAACAATTGTCATCATTGTCAAAACATAATACAACAACAGTCCAGGGTCATTCAGTCTTTCAGTCCAAAGGAAGTGCCAAGTCCTTTAGCAAAGCCATTGTTCTTATTGCTTTTAAGTTCATAGAGAACTCAATAGATTCAAAATACATTTTCATTTCAAGTTTGAATCTTAAAAAAGAGGTTTGCATTTAGAAAATTTACATTTATGAATATGATATTTCATAAACCTTATTTTCCTGTTAGCGAAATAAGTATCACCTTTTTTTTCACATTCATGAAAGCCAAAAATGACATTTCTATAAGTAAACTCAAAATTAGGATTCACATAACATTTGATAAAGTCAAGAATGTCACACCAAAATGATGTTGTGTAAGAGCAATTCCAGAATAAATGTAAAGAAGTTTCATTGTTTTCTAAACAGAAAGAACAGTTGGTATTAATATCATTCTTAAGTCTTTTAAGAGAGCACTTATCCGGGTAAATTCTATGAATCAACTTAAATGCAATTTCTCTCATTTTGTTAGTAATTAAATATTTGTGAGGTAATGACCAAACTTTCTTCCAGTAGCGAGAAATCCCCCACCACTATCTGCAAAGTGGCATTTCAGATCTGC
The DNA here is from genome assembly GCA_021397915.2 of Tor tambroides. NCBI lineage: Eukaryota > Metazoa > Chordata > Actinopteri > Cypriniformes > Cyprinidae > Tor > Tor tambroides. Next base: position 36,941 of record JAFVLL020023185.1, on the reverse strand, counting down.
CTCCATTTTGTTGGCAACGCCCCAACTTCCAACGATCCAATCAATTCCCGAAGGACGAAATCAAGTCCCGCCCTCTCATTTCAGATGCCGTTTCACTCGGATATACGTCACAGTAGAGAAGAAAAGACAGTCGCAACTTCCGTTTCATGCCGACTTTAAAGGACAAAAATGTAGATATAGTAGTAAATTGTTTACTTCTTATATCAAAATTCTTTATACATAAATGTAAAGTCTTGAAAACAGCACATTTTAATGTCTTTAAGGAGCTTGCCATGTATACGGACATCCTAAAATGTATGAGCAGTCATAAGGCCAAGAAACTATTAGATTTGTTGAATAAGTATGATTTTGTTTAATTCCCCTACATTGTTAATGGTTGCATTATTTTTATTATTTATTTATTTTATTTTTATTGTTTTTTCTCTATTTTAATTGGTTGGACTAATGTCTTGTATGGTGATTTATTCTCTGTTATAGTAAGAATAATTTGAATGTCTCAGTCTGAGAGGACTTACAGTTGTGTTTATGTTTAGCCTATTTTGTTCTGTTGAGATGTTGTTGTAATGCAAATAATAAAAAAAAAACTCCCGACACCTCGGTCTCTGCTTAGGCTTTTTCTATCCCTTCCTTGTTTTCTATGTATCCGCTACCTATACTTGTTACTATTGCCATCTAGTGGACGATAACAGGAACATCAACTAATCACTACATCCCCTTTTCTTCGAAATAAAACAAACTGTAGTGCATAAACAACAGAGGCAATTTAACACAAAATGATCAAATTGTCACTAAACAGCCATTTACAATAAAACCAACAAAAAAAACCAAAGCATTTGTTTAGTGCTTTTCAAATGTAACTAGGCATAGTCTTTTACAAATTAAGTCGATGAGGTTTCTATATGATACACGATGATCTTCTTAGTATAGGAGAGTCATCATTGGTTTCTGCAGAATGACCATTATCCAAGGGAATGGAAGAAGACAAAGAAGATTGCATGCTTGGTGGTACTTGTTCTTCAGGTGAGATCAGAATTTCTTCTCCTTTCTTGTCAGGCAGTGTTTTGCTTGTTTCTTGTGTCTTAAGGAGACTTCTGCGATTTCTCAGAAGAATTTGTCCATTCTCTGTTCTTATGATCTTGGATTTACTTCTTCCAAAACAACAGCCTTCTTGTCCCAGCAATTTGCATCTTCCACTCTCACAATGTCATTCTTTGATAGCACATTCAACATTTTTGTTTGTTTGTCATAGTTTGCCTTTTGTCTCTTTTGGAGGGCTTTCTGTTTCTGCCTTATTGTTGCACTGCTCATCTTGTCTCGTTCTGTGTTCATTCTGAAGGGAAGCGTCATTCTTATCTTACGATTCATTAAGAGCTCTGCAGGAGATGCACCATGCTCGAGCTAGATATTGATCTGACTTGCCTTCTGATGCTTTCTTGAGCAACTGCTTCACAATATGAACTCCTTTTTCTGCTTTCCCGTTAGATTGAGCATGATGGGGACTTGACGTCACGTGTTTGAAATCATAGTGAACAGCGAAATCCTGAAACTCTCTTGAGTTGTAGCATGGGCCGTTGTCACTCACAACTACCAGCGGAATGCCATGTCTGGCAAAGATTGACTTCAAATGCTGAATCACACATGCACTTGAGGAGTTAGACAGCAGGGCAATTTCTGGGAAACTAGAAAAGTAATCCACCACCAGCAAGTATTCTTTTCCATGGAAATGAAACAGATCGGTACCCACTTTCTGCCAGGGATACTGAGGTAGGTCTGTTGTGATCATAGGTTCTCTTGCTTGCCTGTTTTGATGTTTTAGGCATACTTCACAAGTACTGACCATTTTCTCAATGTCAGAATTTATTCCAGGCCAATAGACTGAATCCCTGGATCTCCTTTTGCATTTCTCTATTCCAAGATGTTCTTCATGTATCCTGGAAAGCACCTCTTCTCTCAACACTTGTAGAACAATTATTCTGTCTCGTCTCAGAAGAATACCATCTGTTACACTGAGCTCAGATCTCACATTGTAGAATTGTGCACAAGAACTTTTGACCGAGCCGTTGTTCAGATTGACAATTACAGCTTGGAGAACGGGACCTTTTGCTGTCTCCTCAGCTATTTGCTTGAGCTTCTGATCAGAGACTGGAAGAGATTCAACAATGAGATTCACATGCGTGTTCACATCATCTTCCGTGGAACTCGCATCTGAGAATTTGCATGTTATTGGTGCACGAGTGCATCAGCTAGGACTATGTATTTGCCTGGAGTGTAGACTAATTCAAAGTCATACTGTTGCAGTCTCATCATTAGACGTTGAATGCATGGAGACATCTCATTCAGATTTTTTCTGATGATTGCAATTAAAGGCTTATGGTCTGTTTCTGCTGTGAATGATGGTAAGCCATAGACATAGTCGTGAAATTTCTCAAATCCAAAAACAAGTCCAAGACATTCTTTTTCGATCTGAGCATATCTGCATTCAGATTGCGTCATAGTCCTGGAGGCATAGGCTATGGGTTTCAAGCCTTCAGAATCTGCTTGGAGTAAGACTGCACCTAATCCGTCCTTTGATGTGTCTGTGGAGATTTTGATACTTTTAGAAGAATCAAAGTAGGTGAGAACTGGTTCTATTGTCAGCGTTGACTTGAGCATTTTCCATTCTTGCTCATGTTTATTTGTCCACTTGAACTCAGCTTTATGACTCAACAGTTCTCTGAGGCTCGCAGTTTTTGCGGAGGGGTTTGGAATGAATTTACCAATGAAGTTCACCATTCCCATTATCCTCAGCACACCTTTTTTGTCCACTGGACTCGGCATATCCAGAATTGCCTGAATTTTGCTTTTGTCAGGTTCAAAACCACGTCCAGACAACTTATCACCTAGAAAGGTCATTTCAGTGACTCCAAACAGACATTTAGCTCTGTTCAACTTGAGGCCGTATTTCCGAACTCTTTGAAGTAGCTGGATAAGTCTCTGATTGTGTTCTTGCACTGATGATCCCCAGACCACTATGTCATCGACATATGCACGTACACCCTCCAGTCCTTCTATGACATGCTCCATGGCACGATGAAAGATTTCTGAGGCTGAAATTATGCCAAAGGGTAGACGTAAAAATGAATAACGCCCAAACGGTGTATTGAACGTGCAGTATTTGGTACTGTCTTCATGAAGCTTCAATTGCCAGAATCCCTGTGATGCATCCAACTTGCTGAAGTACCGTGCACCAGTCATTTCTCTTGTGATCTCCTCACGCTTTGGAATCTGGTAGTGCTCCTTTTTTATGTTTGCATTCAAGTCTTGAGGATCCATGCATACTCTCAGATCACCGTTTTTCTTTTTAACACAAACCATTGAGTTTACCCAGTCTGTAGGTTCCTCCACTTTCTTGATTACTCCTGGAGATGTCATCCTGGTAAGTTCTTGTTTTAGTTTCTCTTTCAGTGGCACAGAAACCCTTCTTGGAGCATGAACTACAGGGTGAGCATCTTCTTTGAGCTGAATTTTGTAAGTGAATGGTAGAGCTCCCAGTCCTTTGAAAACATCATCAAATGTGCGAACAATGTCATTTGCAGTGTCCTGTTTTGTTGCTGTTACATCATGGCTATTGATGCAGTACACTCTTTTCACCAGTCCTAATTCCTCGCAGGCTTTGTCACCAAGAAGAGACTGATGATCATTTGGGACTACAACAAAGAGCAGGTGATGAGTTTTGTTTTTGACACATACTTTGAGTCTGCACACACCTTGAGTTTTTATGTCCTGTCCATTGTAGGTTTTGAGCGACACAGGGTTTCTTTTTATCTGGTTTCTTTTTATCTGGGGGTTTCTTTTTATCAGGGTTTCTTTTTTCATTTCCTTTATGTCACTTGTGCTTATGAGATTGGCCTTCGCTCCTGTATCAAGTTTAAGTAGCACAATTGCTCCACTGACTTGCAGTGGCACAATCCATTTGTCCTTAGACACCCAGTTCATATATCAATCATTTCTTTCTTTTGCTTCGTACTCTTGCTGAACAGTTTCTGCATCACTGTTGATCATGCCCACAAAGAAAGTGTCTGATAATTCTGTCTCTTCCACAACATGCACATTTGTTGATTGCTTTGCTTGTTTCTTTGAAAAACATTGCTTAGCAAAATGGTTCATGCCTTTGCATTTTGCACATTGCTTTCCAAACGCTGGGCATTGTTTAGGTCGATGCTTTGAACCACATCTTTTACAGCTGAATGAATCTGTGCTTGTCCTCGGAGTAGCTTTTTGACTCAGCCTTTTCATTTTGTGAGTAACAGCGCCGACTACTGGACTGTCAGCAACAGTGGTGTCTTCTTTATCACTGAAAGTTCTAGAATGTAACAAAGCAAGTTCGCTTGCATGACAAATCTTGACAGCACCATCTAATGTTAACTCCGTTTCTCTGAGGAGTCTTTCTCTTATTTTCTTGTCATAAATTCCAAAGACAATTTTATCCCTGATAATAGATTCATTCAAGATTCCGAAGTTGCACGTTTTTGACTTTAGTTTCAAATCAGTCAAAAAAAGTCAAAACTTTCTCCTTGTATTTGAGTGCGTGAGCGAAACACATACCTCTCGTATGTTTAATTTTTCTTGGGTGAGCAGTGCTCATCAAATTTCTTCATGACCTCATCATATTTTCCTCTGTCCCCAGCGTCCACGAACGTGAAAGTATTGTATAGTTCAATTGCTTGAGGTCCAGCTACTGTCAGGAGCAACGCTATTTTTCGTGAATCTGACTCCTCATCCAGACCAACAGCTTGCATGTAAAGCGTGAATTGCTGCTTAAATGTCCGCCAACTAATATCTACATTCCCGGTGAGTTTCAAGGATTCCGGTGGTTTAACAGCATCCATCTCTGTTGTACCAAAGAACTGTCCACTCCTGGTACCATGTGGTGTTTGTTGAATAAACAAACTCCCAGTATTAACTTGCATGTAGCCTCTTTATTCTTAAACTCCCGACACCTCGGTCTCTGCTTAGGCTTTTTCTATCCCTTCCTTGTTTTCTATGTATCCGCTACCTATACTTGTTACTATTGCCATCTAGTGGATGATAACAAGAACATCAACTAATCACTACACATGAAAGCCAAAAATGACATTTCTATAAGTAAACTCAACATTAGGATTCACATAACATTTGATAAAGTCAAGAATGTCACACCAAAATGATGTTGTGTAAGAGCAATTCCAGAATAAATGTAAAGAAGTTTCATTGTTTTCTAAACAGAAAGAACAGTTGGTATTAATATCATTCTTAAGTCTTTTAAGAGAGCACTTATCCGGGTAAATTCTATGAATCAACTTAAATGCAATTTCTCTCATTTTGTTAGTAATTAAATATTTGTGAGGTAAAGACCAAACTTTCTTCCAGGGAATATCACTTACTAAACCATTCCAATAAGAGATTACATAAGGCACAGAAATAGACTCCATCTGAAACAAAACTCTAATTTTCTTATTGTTTTTTGACTTGGATGACGAAAGGCACTGTTTTCCAACAAATGTTTTACAAAGATCCACTGAGTGACATGAGATTGGAAAAGAAAGACCTCTAAAAAGCATGAGAACTCCATGTGGCACTGCATCAGCAACAATTGCAAACTCTTTCGGACTAACAGGAATTCCATGCTTTTTAGCTAAAAACTCAAGAGTAATTACAGATTGAACCATTTTGATTGAAAAGTTGAGACACAAAAATAATACCATTTTTAAACCAATTTTTTAAAAAAAGAGATTTGTGTTTATACAGTAGATTCTTGTTATTCCAGATTAGATACGAGTGAGGTGTAAAATTGTGTTTAAAAATGAGGGACCAAGCTAATAACATTTGCCTATGAAAAAGAGATAATTTGATAGGGATTTTCATGATGTTATAGTTACAGATTAATAAGAAACTTAAACCACCTAGTTTGGAAAAAACAACATTAGGGATCAGATTCCATATAGATGAGGGCTTATTGATGCAGTTTTTTTATCCAATTTATTTTAAAGGTGTTGTTTAAAGTGGTGAAATCAAGAAAGTTTAAACCTCCTTTCTCAATGGTGTTCATAAGTACAGATTTTCTAATAAAATGAGTTTTGTTCTTCTAAACAAAGTTGAGAAGCATTGTATCAATTTTTTTTAAGAATGGCAGTGTCAACATTCAAAGAGAGAGCAGCATATGTTAACCTTGACAAACCTTCAGCTTTGGCTAGTAAGATTCTTCCCTTCAAGGAGAGATCACGTTGGAGCCACATATTCAGTTTTTTCTATAATAACACCTAAATAAGATACTCGAACTTTGATTAGAATATTACAAATTTCTGACTAATTACATTCTTTGATGGACATCAGTTCACACTTTGAGAGGTTCAAGAACAGGCTTGATGCTTTGGAGAATTGCTGGATACACTTTAATGCTAAAGGAACTTGGTTAGCATTTTGCAAAAAAAGATTGGCATCATCAGCCAGTTGACTGATGAGTATTTGTTTGTCAGCAATAGAGATACCACAAAGACCACTATTAGAAATATAAGAAGCAAATATCTGGGAAACTACTAAAAATAAATAAGGGGATAATGGACACCCTTGTCTAATACCACGTGACAATTAATATCTTGGAGAAGTACCATATTTTAATTTAATTGTGCTACTACAGTTGTAATATAGAGTTCTTACTGCCTTACAAAAATATTCACCAAAACCAAATTTTTCCACTGATTTAAATATAAATTTATGTTCAACTGAATCAAAAGCTTTATAAAAATCCAAGAAAAGTATTAAACTGTTATGTTCCAGCAAATCACTATAATCCAATAAGTCTAAAACTAATCTAATACTACGACTGAGTCTCATCTATGTCGGTCCCTCATAAATCCAGACTGAGTCTCATCTATAACAGTATCCAAACAATCTTTAAGTCTTTTAGCAAATATTATGGCGAAAATTTTATAGTCATTGTTAAGGAGTGTGATGGGTCGCCAGTTGTCTAAATTGGTAAGATCTTTCTTAGGTTTAGGAATTAAAGTTATGATACCTTGCATCAATGTAGGAGGTAAAGCCTCTTTTTCAATACTTTCTCTAAAAACCTGAGTTAAAAAGGGAGTAAGTTCATCAGCAAATAATTTGTACAGCTCAGCTGTAAGTCCATCACACCCTGGGGACTTATTGTTTTTCAAACTCTTAATTGCTCTTTGTACTTCCTCAGGAGTAACAATGCTATCACAAAAAAATCTATCACTTTCAGATATAACCTTAACATAATTAACCGAGTCTAGAAATGAGGACGTTGTCTGCTCTGAATACCTTGAACTATAAAGATTCTTATAAAAATTGGCACTGTAGTTTGCTATTTCCTTTGGATCTTTAACAATTTTGCCATCAACACAAAGTTGTTCAATTGTTGAGAGGGTAAAATTACGCTTTTCTAGTTTAAAAAAATATGCGGAATTGAGTTCTCCCTCTTCGAGCCATTTTTTCCTGGATCTTATATAAGCACCCCTAGCCTTTGATAAGTACAATTCATCCAATTTAATTTGGATGAAATCTGCAAATCTGCAATTTCAGATTTTTCCTCTAGAGACATGCAATCAAAATTATTAGACTGAGATAATTTCATGATTAGGTTGTCTTCAAGAACCCTTCTTTTTTTGGCTAAAAGTGTTCCAACTTTTCTTAAATAAACACCTGTCTCAAACTTAAAAAGCTCCCAATTGGTACCAAAAGAATTTTGAATTGTGGCTGCTTTCCAATAGCTAGCAATTAATTCTTTAATTTTATCCTTTACATCTGGTAATTCTAACAGTGAACTGTTAAGTTTCCACAAAGAAGCTCTGCATTGGCCTGTTACATAATCTGCCATTAAAGGGGTATTAATAAAGATAGTTTTGTGGTCGGTCAACGGGGTACACTGAATGCCGACATTCAGATCAAAATTTGACATACATTTTGATATGAGCCAATAATCAATACGAGATTGTCTTGAACCACTTTTATTGGCCCAAGTAAACTCTAAATCGTTAGGGAATCTCTCTCTCCAAATGTCCACCAATTCAAACTTATCTATTAGGTCTAATAGTGCAGGACTAGAACAGGCGGTCCAGGGAGATGAGAGGGTCTGTATTACTTACTATTGGAGAAAGCGTAACTGTCAACTTGGATCACGTGTGCCTTAATAACCAATCACATTACAGCCTTGACTTCACTGAATTTCAGTCAGTTGTGCAACACTCAACTGCCGTTTACGGGTACCATAGGAATGAATGGGAAGTGCCGTAAACTGAATCCCACCTGTCGCAAAAAGTCAGTGACTTCTCTTATAAAACAGCATTTTTTTCATGGTAAACTCTAAAAATAGTTCAATACAAATTGTTTAGTGTAAAACATGTTGTAGATTAGCAGATAGGATGACGATTCAATAAATGATGAGCTGTTTCCTCTAAAAAGCTGTTTATTCAGCGTAGTGAAGCCTTCTCCTCCATTGACATCCATTCAAAAAAACGGCCTCTGGTCTCCTTTCCCAAACCAGAAGCGTTAGCTTTAGCCGTTACGCTTTTTCGGCTAATGGTTGCAGGCTTGCCTTATAGTGGCTTTGACAGAACGCTTTGGAAAAGAGGATAAAGCAGCACGCCTAGCATTTTCCACACATTTTTAGGCACGACATGTGAACGGCCCCATACGCTGTAAAAAAATGAATCATGGGTCTTGCAATTTTCATTTAAAAAATTAAAGTGATAATTAAAAATAGTGTGTTTATTTTATTAACAAAATTGTGGTTCAGTGTTGTATAGAAAATATTGAGAACGTTTCACTAATAAAACTTTCCTAGATATGCTTTCCTAATTTTTTTTAAGGAAACTTATGCAGTTTTGAGGCTTGAATTAAGTAACTGATTAAACTGAAAAAAAAAGAAAGAAAGAAGGCTACCAGTTTTTTTTAAGAGAATTAGCTCAATTTTGCAGTTTTATTTTAGTGGTGATTGTTAGTTCCCAGCATGCTTTGCATATAACTGGATATGGAGAGTAAATATTGAATTAAGTGCCATTTTATGTGTTTTTGAGTGAACGGAAACATCTATTAATGTTTAATGTTCAGTTATGTTTGTCATTTGAAAGAGTTTCTGTTACGTTGAAGTTTCTGTCGTTACCATTGTGCAGAAGAGTAGAGGTTATGGTTATAGATAATTGCATGTACTAACACTGTGAGGCATGATGCTTTGTTCAATGAGCAGTAGCTTTGCTAATGATTTACTTTACATGATTTATTCAGGTAGATTCCATTAAAAAAAAAAAATCAAGCCTTAAAAACTACTCAAAAATATTGTGTGTATTATTGTTACCATGATTTTTTAAAGTAGGTAGCTCATACCATTTTTTACAGTGTACTAAATGTCAGTAATTTTAATACTGATTTATAGAGCAAACCTTACATGGCCTGTGTTAACAGAGATTTGTCTTATGGTGGAAATCACCTGATGTTTTCATATCTTTATTTATCACTGTACTGCAGACAGAAGGCAATTGGTAAATAAACTTTGTTTATCTTTGGACTGCGGTGCCAAAACAAAGAATTGATTATAAACCATGGTAACACTTTATAATAATTTTCATTAATAAACCAGTTGCAAACATTGTATAATGATCATCAAATGATTACTTAACATATATTCTAGAACAGATTATTACTTAATATATATTCTCTAATATATATAGCTAGAAGCATGAGATAATGTGCTTGTTAATGCTTACTAATAAACTTTAACATTACCTAATGATTAAGAGTTCATTATTTCCAGAGGTGTAAAGGGTACCTGAAAACCACACTTGAGTAAAAGTACAGATACCTTTCAGTGAAAATTACTCCACTACACGTTACAAGTCACCAATTCCAAAACAACTTGAGTAAAAGTCTTAGAGTATCTGATTTTAACAGTGCTTAAGTATTTCAAAGAGACAGGTCAGTCAAAAACTGTAATGTTGTGGAGAAGTTGGGGGAAACAGGTAGGATCTATGTGCTGGTATTTCATGGAAAAACTAGAACAAACAATAAGCCAAAAACCAAAGGGAACAAAGAACACAATGACGGGCAAACAGACAACCACTACATTAAACAACTCTCAAAGAACTAAAGAAACACTAGGGCTATATATACAGGAAGCTAACAAGCTGAAGAAGACAAGATACAAACTGACTACAAACACCACAGGAGACAGGAAGTGACATAAAAATCCAAGACAAGGCACAGAGAACATGTAACAAACAAGAAAGAGCTGATTTGTGAGGAGAACAATCACGTTTATTATCTCAAACCAAAATAAAACGGAACACCTCAAAATTGCAAAAAAAAAAAAAAAAGATAAAAAATAAATAAATAAATAAAAATTAAATAATAATAATGAAATAAAATAAATAAAAATGAACAAATAAAAATAAAATTTAAAGTCAAAGCCTTCTTGCACTGGATGTGCTGGTTTTGGCCTCATTGCCAGCTGCAGTCATGTCCTTATATATAAAACACTTGTGATTCACAACTACTTGCTAAGGAGCTCACATTCATGTAAAGTAGCCTTGTTGACAAGTTTGGGTGAGTAAGAGCAAAATGCACAAGATATAGTACTTTCAGCTCCCTGTAGTTGGCGATATCACATCTTTTGTAGCAGAAATAAACTGCTGCAGAAAAGCTAGGTGCCATGCAAAATGTAATGTGTAACTGCAATACTCATTTCAAATGTAGTGTAGTAAAGAGTACAGATACTCATTCAGAAATGTAGTGAAGTAGAGAGTAAAAGTTGCTAATATCTTTAATACTCAGTAAAACTACAAAGTATCCGAAAAGATACTCAAGTACAGTAATTAGTTACATTTACTCCAATACTTTACACCACATTATTTCATGTAAATTAAAATGCTTACAAATATCATTAAACGTCTCGGTTACATATGTGACCCTGGACCACAAAACCAGTCTTAAGTCACTGGGGTATATTTTTAGCAATAGCCAAAAATACATTGTATGGGTCAAAATTATTGATTTTTCTTTTATGTCAAAAATCATTAGGATATTAAGTAAAGATCATGTTCCATGAAGATTTTTTGTAAATTTTCTACTGTAAATATATCAAAACTTAATTTTTGATTAGTAATATGCATTGCTAAAAACTTAATTTGGGCAACTTTAAAGGTGATTTTCTCAGTATTTAGATTTTTTTTTGCCCTTCAGATTCCAGATTTTCAAATAGTTGTATCTCGGCCAAATATTGTCCTATCCTAACAAACCATACATCAATGGAAAACTTATTTATTCAGCTTTCAGATGATGTATAAATCTCAGTTTTGAAAAATTGACACTTATGACTGGTTTTGTGGTCCAGGGTCACATATATAACCCTCGTTCCCTGAAGGAGGGAACAGAGACATTACATAGACACTGACGTTAGGGGTCTCATTTGGGATCCCCAATCACCTCTGAGCATTACAAGAAAAAGGCCAATGACAATTGACGAGTGGACTTTGCATGCCAAGCCACTCCCTGCACATATGGGTATATACGATGGCGGCATGCATCCACTCATTCAGGTTTATGCTGTGGAGCCAAAAAGCAACCCGGCATTCAGCGCAGTTTAAGGTTGTGGCATGAGGGACGTAACGTTCCCTATCAGTCAGTCACGTTCAACGTTACGTTGACACTGACGTTAGGGGTCCCTATGTAAAATGCCACAACCAGAACTGTGTTATGTAAACTGAGGGAGCAGGTGCTGACAAGCAAGTGTGTCAGAACAGATGCATCTCCAGACTTAATGGGGGCTCACGAGGGAAGCCAAAAGAATTGTTCCGACATTCTCAAAACTCTGATTTCAGGAGGGGAGACGGAGGCACATTTCGAGCTGAACATGAAAAGTTATCGCCTTGTCTATAATGACAAAGCCTAAATTAGCACCAGAAAATGAAGGAGAGACAGTAGTGAGCTGTCTAGGGGAGACATGGTGTGTGCAAGGGACCCATACAGTGGAAGAATACAAGATATCCAAAGGATATCAGTACAGTACTATGTCCTGCAATAGGGGGTGACTTGAAGGCATACCGCCCAAGTACCAGACGTGGCCACAAGACTTTTCCATCAAGTCTGAAGCCGCAGGGCACTGGAGGAATAGCCAGGGTACACCACCGGGGAACTTACTGGAGAAGAAGCTCATGTATCCTCACCAGAGAAATGGCACTGCAAGCCAGCCACTTAGCCAGACCTTCCGCAAATTACCTGACTGTACCCAACACATGGGAGAAAATTGGCTCTACCCGTAATGGACAAGCACATGCTTGTCTTGCAGCAGCGGATGAAATCGGTGAAGTGCAAGCAGTACTGCAAGCAATGTTCTGCCTCTGAAAGAATTCAGGCAGTTCAGCACTGACTGCACACGCTCGTTCGTGAGACGTGTCATCATATTGACTGAATCCAACTCCACACTGAGAAAAGGGACACTCTGCACAGGGGAGAGTTTGCTCTTTTTCCAGTTGACCTGAAGCCCCAGATGTCTGAGATGCTGAAGTACCAGATCTCTGTGTTCGCACAACAGATCTTGCGAGTGAGCTAATATAAGCCAGTCGTCGAGTTGAGGATCCAGATACCCTTCTCCCAAAGTAGTGACAGGGCACCCTCCACAAGTTTCGTAAAGACGCGGAGAGACAGGGACAGCCCGAAGGGAAGGCCCTTGTACTGATATGCCTTACCCTCAAAGGCAAAACGAGGAAACGGTCTGTGTCAAGGCAGAATTGATATAGCTGTAGACAATAGCTCCATCGAGATGCACACCAGTCCTGGTGTCGAATGCAAGAAAGAATGCGTTTCTGCATAAACATCTTGAATGGAAGCCTGTGAAGGGACCGATTCAAGACTCACAGATCCAGGATAGGCCGTAACTAGAGTTGGGTACTGAACTCGGTACTTCTAAGGGTACGGACCGAATTGCATCAGGGCTACCGAGTATCGATTCACATTAAATCATTTGGTACCAGATTTCGGTACCTGAGAACGCATATGGGCGCATACGAGAGAGAGAGAGAGTGAGAGAGACCCTGTGACATGATGTCACCCCTGCAACTCTTTAAAACACAACACATAGGGCAAACCGAAATGTTCTGAAGTGTGCTTACATTTCAAGGGTCATATGGTTTCCGCGAAAACGTGGACAGGATGGTGGAGTCCATTCATAAAAACGGAGTTTACTCTAAAGCGCGGAATGCCATGGAATTCGTCAATTTTTGGATGAATAAAAGAAGGTCTGTCACTTAATTTGAATCGTGATATGAACTAGTGTATGTGAATATTAAAATGCAAAAAGACGATTTAAATATGAATCCTGCATGTTCCACTAGTCTCGGTATGTATGAATGGTGGAGACGTGGTTTTGTTTACTAATACTGAAGCACACGTGAATTCGCGGTGATTTTCGGTCTCTGCACTACATAAACACATGAACTTACAGGCTGTGAGAGTCACTTCATGAGAATTTTACCATTTCATTCGAGAAAACCAGCATCATATCAAACTGTATACACACAGAAACTTCACGGCAACCTGTCAAAATAAAAGTGCGGTTTAACATGTAACAGAAATATATTACTCTTTTATTACTTTTGTACAGTTTAGTGTACGTCTTTATATATTCCAATATACAAATTTAAATAAAACAATTAAATGATAAAAATAATTATTACAACCCCATTAACCACGTAATTGTAGAAAAAAAATACAATTATTAAAACTTTTTTAAAAGAATATTCACGCAATTTTTCTACCATGTATTAATTTTAACAGTAAACCTCTGTTTGTTTGCAAAAAAAATAAAAGGGTTTCATTTTCATTTGATTAAAAATAAACAAATGTTTCATGCCTTCATTGATTATCAGAAAAAATAAAACAAGAATTTCTGGAAGAAAAAAAATCGTAGGGCCCTATTGTTCAAAATGTTGAAATTGAGAGTTTTGGACTTATTTTTTCACTGAAATAAATGTTTTTGTTATTACACAGAGAGTAAAGTACTGAAAAAAGGTACCGTTGGGTACCGGTACCGAATTTCAGGTACCGATACCGGTACCATACTGGTTCAAATGTGAACAGTACCCAACCCTAGCCGTAAACCACCGTTTTTCTTGGGTACAATGAAATAAGGACTGTAGAATCCAGATTTCATCTCAGCCAGAGGGACGGGCTCTATGTTGTCCTTTGCCAAGAGGACTGCAATCTCTGCATGCAGGAAAGGGGCATCCCTGTCCGTCACAGACGTAAAGAGGATGCCCCTGAACCTGGGAGGGCGCCTGGCAAATTCAATCACATAGCCAAGTCAGATCATCTGAATGAGCCAGCGAGACGGGTTGGGCAGTACTAGCCAGGCCCCCAAACTTTGAACAAGCTGCACCAACGAGACGACTACTGACAGACTCCTTGGAGCAGCACTTAGCTGATTCCCCCAAACCCAAGGAGAAATGACAAGCGGAGCATGAGGAAGCAAAGCATCCTGCAACCGCAACCTCGAATGGTGAAACACTGTTCCGAGACTGACTGTGAGGAAGCGGTGTGTCGCTCACAGACAGAACTTGACACAACAGACCCAGATTTATGGCTTCCATCTGCTTCTGGACTGCCGAGAACAGCTGGGCGAACAGCTAGTCCTCAACAGTGTCGCCAAAGAGTCCGGCCTGGGAGACAGGGGTGTCGAGAAAGTGAACTTTGTCGGTGTCACGCATCTCAGCCAGGTTCAGCCAGAGATGGTGCTCCTGGACTACCATAGTAGACATCACCTGCCCGAGGGACCGCGCCGTGACCAGGGCAAAGTCAGTTGTCGTGAGCAGTTTCTGCATTAACCCCAGGTCAGAACTACCCTCGTGTAGCTTTTTAAGTGCCATGGGCTGATGTACCTACAGGATGGCCATGGTGTGCAGGGCAGAGGTGGCCTGGCCCACAGCACTGTAAGCCTTGGCAGCCAGAGCTGATGACAGCTTACAGGCCTTGGACAGGAGGCATGGTTGATTCCTCCAAGTGGTGGCTTTTTGTGGGCCCAGGGGCACCGCAACAGCACACTCCACCTTAGGAATATCAACATACCCCCTGGCTGCCCCACCATCGAGGGTAGTGAGGAGGGAAGAGCTCAAACTTGACTGTGTGAGTGGCCTTCCACATTTTGGTGAGCTCTTCATGAACCTGTGGGAAGAAAGTCACTGGGCGGAGCATGGCTGAGAGCCACATCTGGAGCCCAGATACCAATTGTCCAGCCTTGAACGTTCGGGGGAAGGAGGCGAGTTCACCTCCAGACCGATGCTCTTACCTTCCCAAAGGAGCATGGCCGTCAACTCTGCTTCCTATTCCAACTGCGCAGCCGGTGAGGCCAGGGGCTGCTCAGCAGGATCTTTGGCATGAGAAGATGAGAAGAAAGCCCCTCCTCTGATTCTGCAATTGACATCTTATCCTCCTCAGGAGCCCCGAAGGAGACACTGTGTCCGCCACGGGATGGACCAGCGCCATCATCTGGGAGACTATGGCTGTCGTGTTGCGAGCTCTGAGCCAAACTGGCAGCTTTTTGTTTGTTTTGTATGTAATTTGGATGTTTCTTGTTCTGGATGTTCTCTGCCTAATTGTTTACAACAGACAAACACTTCTGGAAATCGGTTCTACAGTTACTCACCGCAAACCGGACTTTAAATTCCTCAACACCGACCCGTTGTTTACAAACAACACTGCGGAGCCCTTTGTTTGGGCCGCCCGACTGCAGTGTCGAAAACGGAGCCGGAGGAGAGGAAAGAGAGCCGGCGTTCTCGTCAGATTAAGACGCCGAGCAGACCGACCACCGCTACCAAGTATCCTACTGGCTAACGTCCAGTCCCTGGACAATAAACTCTGTGAACTGAGAGCACAGATTTCTTTCCAGCGTGAGATCAGGGATTGCTCCATTATTTGCCTCACAGAAACCTGGATGTCTCGAGAGGTACCAGACTTTGCCATCGAACCCACGGGATTCTCCGTGCATCACGCGGATAGAATACCGGATCTCTCAGGGAAAAGCAAAGGAGGAGGTGTATGCTTCATGATCAACAATTCTTGGTGCGATCGGAAGAATGCACATCCTATACAATCTCTTTGTTCTCCTGACCTGGAATACCTCACGCTTCTGTGCCGGCCGTTTTGGTTTCTCAGGTTACAGCTGTTTACATCCCCCCCCTCAGGCCGACACAGATGCAGCACTCAAGGAACTGTATAGGCATTTATGCAAACAGGAGACCGTGCAACCTGACGCTGCGTTTATTATAACCAGGGATTTCAACAAAGCCAATCTTAGGAGGATTGCAGCAAAATTCTTCAAGCACATATCATGCAACACATGTGGAGATCGGATTCTGGACCACTGTTACTCCCCCTTCCGGAATGCCTACAAGTCCCTCCCTCACCCACCTCTAGGCAAATCAGATCACTCTTCCGTTCTGCTCCTGCCTGCTTTCAGGCAGAAGTTGAAATGGGAAACACCCGCCCTCAGGACGATTCAGCTTTGGTTGGACCAATCGGATTCTATGTTACAGGACTGTTTTGATTACGTCGACTTGGATATGTTCTGGGCTGCATCCGATGACGACATTGATGTTTACACAGACACCGTCACATGCTTCATAAGGAAGTGCATAGAAGATGTTGTACCAACCAAAACAATCAGAACCTACCTGAATCAGAAACTGTGGATTAACGATGATGTTCGCGTGGCTCTCAACGCTCAAACCTCCACCTTTAATTCCGGTAATGCGGATAACTATAAGCAAGCCAGCTATGCCCTCCGCAAAACCATCAAGACTGCAAAGATAAAATTGAAGCACAGTTCACCACTTCCAACTACAGAGATGTGGCAAGGACTCCACAACATCATGGACTACAAGGATAGCAAACACCCTGCTACGAACACCACTACCTCACTGCCAAGGCAAGGTTCAAAAAGAAAATTATTGATTCAGTCAGTGTGGAAGAACTTGACTGGTCTGCATAAAACCAAGTCCTAATCCCAGTTTAACACCTCTGGTGTGACTGTAAATGCAGACCTTGAGCCAAATACTCATCACCAAACACCAATGACTTGTACATATACTATATAGACAAAAGTATTGGGACACCTCCTTCTTTAAAACAGAAAAATGCACTTCCAAATCTGTGGCAACAACGATGGGAACATAATTCATGTATTTAAAAATTGTATTTCCATCTCTGTTGCAACAGTTTTGGAAGTGTCTAAAATGACTGTACCCATATGTACAAGTCATTGGTGTTTGGTGATGAGTTTTTGGCTCAAGGTCTGCATTTACATTCACACCGGAGGTGTTAAACTGGGATTAGGACTTGGTTTATACGAACCAGTCAGATTCTCCACACTGACTGAATCAATAATTTTCTTTTTGAACCTTGCCTTATACACAGAGGCATTATCATGTTAGAATAGAAAAGGGTCCTGTCCAAACTGTCGCTATAAAATTAGAAGCACACAATTCCCTAGAATATCATTATATGCTTAAACATTAAGATTTGAACTCATGGAAATTACTAAAGTAGTCAAACCTGTTCATTAGAAGGGGCGACCCAATACTTTTGGCAATATGGTGTATGTGAGAATGTTGTTTGTTGTCTACAGCTCAGCGTTTAATACCATAGTACCCTCTAAGCTTGTAGTGAAACTCCAGGCTCTAGGTCTGAACAATTCTCTGTGCAGCTGGATCCTGGGCTTCCTGACAGGCAGATGGCAGGTGGTCAGAGTTGGCATCTCCTCCCAGCTGACCCTCAACACTGGAGCCTCACAGAGCTGTGTCCTCAGCCCTCTCCTGTACTCCCTGTACATGCATGACTGTGTAGCCACACACAGCTCCAACGTCATTATCAAATTCACGGATGACACAACGGTGGTAGGTCTGATCACTGACGATGATGAATCAGCCTACAGAAAAGAGGTGCACACCCTCACTAACTGGTGCCACAACAACAACCTCTCTCTGAACATCAATAAGACCAAGGAGCTGGTTGTGGATTTCAGGAGGCGGACCAGTGAGCACCCCCTCATCACCATAGATGGGACTCCAGTGGAGCGGGTCAGCAGCTACAAGTTCTTTGGTGTTCACATCACCGAGGACCTCACCTGGAATACTCAGACACAGTCAGTAGTGAGGAAGGCCCACCAGCATCTCTTCTTCCTCAGGCAACTGAAGAAATTTGGTCTGAGCTCAAAAATCCTTTTTACAGTTTTACAGTTGCACTGTGGAGAGCATCCTGACTGGCTGCACTTGTTCGGAAAATGGTTAATGTAATTGGTTTAACTCCATCTAGAATGGGCATTGCCATTGGTCTCCTGGTAAATGCACAGCTGCATCATATGCCTGGCTCCGAGTGTGCACGCTGCGCGGAGGCATAAATCATTTTTATGACACAGATACAATGTCGGCGAGTTGCATAATACAGTTTGGTTTTACAAAGTTCATTGGAGTTTTCTCTCTCACTTTCCTTCGCTTTTGAATAGCTTATAAATGCTCCTGCGCATTTTACTTTCACTTTCATTTCCGGTCAATTGCTTATCTATAACTTACAACGACAATTTTTCTGCAATAAACATGGGACTTTTATAAACAAAACGAATAAAAATACACCATTACCATGCTATAAGCCTAATATAAAATAACAAACTTACAAAATGTTTAACCTTTTCAGCGGTGAGTTTAAAATATTCCAGCGGTCCCCCCAGAGTGAGTTTTTTTTAGGCGACCGTTATTTTAGAACGTTTCCCCTTAATGTTTCCATGGCGACGCGTCATGCTTGTCACATGACACACCGCGGCCACAATAACACTGTATGACAGATGAATCGCTTTTATTTCGTTTTACCTTTTTTATTCAAAATATTCATAAACTTGCTTACCATATAATCAACTATCTTATATTCCGATTCACAAATGTGCGCAAATGAGTGTGTTTTATCGTTTAAAAACAGTTCTAAATGATCTTGATCGTGATCTGTAATGTGAGATGGGCGCCGCCATGTTTGTTCGCGCTGCAGTTCAGAGAGTCCTGTCAGTCGGATTTACATCACGTAAATTCATCAATTTCTCGCGAAATACAAGTAAGTAAGTGGCGGGTGAAATGGGAGAAGAATAGAGTGAACTTTATAGTTACTTACACTATGTGTATTTGATATTAATAAAACACGTCTGAAAATTATATTTGAATGGATTGTTATTGCTGCTTCTATAAACATCTGAGTGTATTTTACGAACTCTAAATGTATTGTTTTGCTAGTACTTGTGTATTTAAATGTCTAAAACATAAAATAAACATTATGTGGTTAAAAACACCGCATAGGTGCGATTATTTGACAAGTGCAGCGGCATCTCAGCATCAGACAAAGCGCGAAAACGCAGTTTGAATTTGGCAGTTATGCGACGTCACCGAACGTTCTAAATCCCATATGTGGGACCGTACTCCCAGTGGCACGGAAATAAAAATCCCATATGTGGGACCGTACCGCTCAAAAGGTTAAATGTAAAAAAAAAAACCCTGAAAATCAGCAAACGTTGTGGAACCAAATGAATAAGAAACAGAACTAATAAGAGCTAAACGAATAAAGCCTGGAGGCACGGAATACACCTTGATGTAAAATAAAATAAATAAATTACACAAAAATTGAAATAAAGTAAAAATAAGCAAACACTGTGGCTATGGCTGGGCGATTTTTCAGATTTTACCGATTAATTCGAATTTAATGTTTTGCCACAATTTTGGCACATAAATCAAGGAATCGCATTTGAATAGAAATATTACCAAACGCTATTAGACACTTTGACAATAACAGTAAAGAAAAAGAATGATCAACCGTATGTCGGTGCACACTGCACATGTAACACGCTCACGTGTAGAGGGCTCTCTGAATTATGACCCCACACAGAATGTGCTTTTGTGTTGACAAGGTACGACGCGGGCAGTGAAATAGGAAAAAATGCAAGAAGATGGGAGTTAAACATCTTTTAATAACTAGAGCGCTGCATTTTTAGAATGCCGTTTCATGCACGAGACGTTGCAAGAGACGCGAGCGCAACAGTCAAACGCGTCCATGTTTACATAGAAAAAACAGGGCCGTGCAGAGAGCTTTGGAGGGGCAGGTGCTCAAAGTATAAAAGGGGCACATGGAACACGGCTTTTAATAGGGCTGTGCTCCTTGCTGATATGTGTATCGAAATGGATGCTTCTGTATTGATACAGCAGCAAATGCCATGACGCAGGTTTGAAAAAGAAACAGAACAGAAAAGACAATTTTAAGTTTAAATGTTAAAGACATTTTTTGCACCTCTTAATTACTCTGGAATGATATTATTATTATTATTATTATTAGTATTATTATTATAGTTGTTGTTGTTGAGTTTACAGGGTATGGTGGTTTTGCTGTTGTAAAAAAAATATGTTGTTGTAGAAAAAAAATATTCCTGTCTTATTTAAAATAGAATTCTATTCTAATCCTGTTCTGAATTTATTCATTTTTTTGAATGATAATGATTATAAAAACAGGATTGATGATAAGTATAATTTGGAGGACGAGAAAATCAGTACAAGCCTGTTTTACCAGTGTTGTGATAATTATTTTTAAGGCACTCTACGTTTTTTAAATAAATACTGAATTAATAATAGTTCAAAGTATGAATAGTTTTTAGTCAGATAACATAAAAAAGACAAGACACCTCGAAGCGCTTTAAATTTTTCCCAATTAGACAGCAAGAACGAAAGAGAACAAGCACTTTTGTTTTTTATTGCTGTGCTGTAGAACTACATTAGCTGCATTTTTAATATTTAATATTAATTTTAATAAAATGTAAATTCGTCCCACGCACTTAATTCAAGCTGGAGTAAGTGTTTTCACATAGAGGTTTCTAGATTTAAATTAGATTTAAATTAAAAGAGACCTGACCTGACGTTTTATTCGTATCCAAAATGAGGAGATGTGAATATCAGGAGAGCTGAACACTCACACACAAAGCAGAAACGTTTTTACTGATGAAACGTGAAGACAATAAACACACGATTGCGAAAATATATGGTTTGTGTGTCTTTCAAGTTATCTTCAGGTAATATATAAATAAACTATATGAAAAATGCAGTACTGACTGACATATCATTTAGTATAGAAACTATATATATATATATATTTCCTGAATTATTCTATGATAAAAATGGGAAAGGGTGTTCATAGTAGCCTTTATAAGCGAACTCCACTTACCGGCACCGCGGAGCGTTACTGAAGGCATCCTAAAAGTGTCTGAGCGTGAGGATGGAGTCTCGGATGAGATCGTCAGGTGAAAGGTCATCATGTGGATAATTTAATTATGACTAAACTATTATTAACTAATTTTACTAATAGTTAGATTGGGCAGAAAAGCCTTCACAAAGAAGCGTTTAATTACAAAAAAGAAAAAAAAAATTTCCTTGAAAAAAGGGCACTTTTGGCATCAAGGGGAAAAGGGCAGGTGCTCAAGCACACCGCCCCCCCTCTGCACGTGCCTGAGAAAAAACAATGGAAAAGCACCGTAATCAAATAAAAAACCTGTGAAGGACTACTACTCTATGTCTGATATTTCATGTTTGCATCAGGGTGACAGGCTGAAAACTGCTGTTCATTGTTTTACAGAGCCTTTATAATTAATAATAGCACTCTAGGTGTTATACCTTCAGTCATTTTGAATTTGAATTACTTGAGAATTTTTTTAAGCATTTTTCTTATATTATTTATGAACATATAATATGCATAAGAAAAGTTTGCACAAGATGTAGCTGTGGTTCATGCATCTTTTCTGCAAAGATATTTAGTGATTTGTTTAACATTTACATCATGATGACAACTTCATGTATGGTGCACTTAGAATAGAAGGTTAATAGAGGGTTAATAAAGAAAAAGTTGCTTGAATCATGTTGTAGTTACATTTTCAAGTTGACTAGTTAAAATCGTACAAAATCGAGAATTGGTCAAATGTTCTGAGAAAATCAAGATTTTATTTTTTTTTGCCATATCACCCAGCAATAGAAACAAATAAAAAATCCTTCCAATTTTTAATTTCTTTAATTTACCAATCTATAATTGTCTGTTCTCTAACTGAACTAAATGAACACCTGTAACACTGTCTATATCCCCCATCCCTGGGGGATGTATATATTATATAGCACCTATATTGTATGGCCTAAGGCAAACAGCAAACAAATGCATGCACAGCCACACACACAGAGCTGAAGGTGTTTATATGCTACACAGCCTTGCTTGGGAGGGTTATATTGTACTATGGTTTCTTTAGGACAGAGGTCTCGAAACTTGGTCCTGGAGGGCTGGTGTCCTGCAGAGATCAACTCCAACCCTTATCAAACACACCTGAAACAGCTAATCTAGGCATACTTGAAACTTTCAGGCAGGTGTTTTGAGGCAAGTTGGAGCTAAACTCTGCAGGACACCGGCCTTCTAGGACTGAGTTTGGACACCCTGCTTTAGATCAGGTAACAAGTTCAAGAATGGGAACGTTGATTTTTTTTTTACACTTATGTTGCTTGTTATTTGTAATATTTTCCATTGGCAGCCCAGACTGTGATTGTTACACTATAATAAAAATGCTGAAAATGTGAAGTTGCACTTCAGCTTATGTGACTTTAGTGAAGTTGCTAAACCTAAAGTAAATAAAATAGCCTAATTTGATCCTACAGTGTTGCTGTACATGCTTTTAGATCATTATAAATAATAATGCAAAATGATTATCTTAGAATAGAAGATATGCCGTCTCTCATATCACATCAATTATCAATAGTTAAGTATGTGGTTTTGAAGAAGATTCTTTTTTTCTTTCTCTGTTTTGACTGTCTCATTTGGACTTGGACTTGACTTGGACTCGAACCTCTTGGACTTGGACTTGACTTGGACTTGGAACTTCTTCGGACTCAGTCTTGAATCGGACTCGATAGTCCTGGTCTTGGACTTGTCTTGGACTCGACAAAGGTGGACTTGACTACAGCCCTACACCAGCCACACTGACTCTGACAGCACTGTAGCATGTCTTGCACTGCATAGCTTGGAACACATGCAGCTCCATCTTCTCTTCTGCACTAACAAACTACTGCACTGAACAATGTGTACAATTGTCTCTTGTATATTGTGCAAATGTGTATATTGTGTAAAATGTGTATATTGTTATTTATGTATATTGTTAATTTTTCATATCTTGTTGCTTGTACTGCCATGGCACAGAGTCTTGTACCTAAAAATTTCACCATCGGTATACTTGTGTACACTATGTGTGACAATAAATAGATTTGATTTGATTTGACTATGTTGCGAGGAGCCGGACTTCCATGGGGGCTGGCCTGACGGAACATTCCTGACTGTAATCCTCAGGTCTCTCTTGTCCCTAACCAGTGTAGCCCTGAGGTCTTTATGACCAGAGGAATCGAACTGAGTAGAGCTCGCGGGAAGCCTTATGATGAATGAAAGCCGTGATCTCAGTGTAGCCATGGAAATGCGCTCACAGTAAGGGCATGAACCATCCACGAATGCCGTCATTAGGGGCCAAGCACCAAAGGTGCGCTGGCACCTACTGTATTCGTTAGAATTCTTCTTCTTCTTCTTCTTCTTCTTCTTCTTCTTCTTCTTCTTCTTCCGCTCTTGAGTCTATGGCAGCCCACAGAACCGCTTGCGGGAAAGTTGTGAAATTTGGCACACTGATAGAGGACAGTCTCAACATTAACCACAGCAAATTATTAACCACAGAAGAAAATTCCTCTGATTCCTTGGCTCACGCCGAGTTGAATGGGCACCAAAAATTAAAAAATCGTAAGGTTTATTTTTTTCGCTATTTTCAATTGTTCGAAAAACCTACTTTTTAGAACTTGTCCTAGACAGTTCGTCCAATTTTCACAAAAATTGGCTCAGATCATCTTCAGACCCCGCTGGCAAAAAGTTGTGTAATTATAGTTTTGTCAAGCCCTTCTCGAATAACGCACAAACGAATTCAACGACAAACATGCAAAAATGGGTCTGAGGCTATATCTCCGCAACGGTTTGGCGTATTGAGACCAAACTTGGTGTGTGTTATAACAAACATAACCTGAGGCCACATGCAGTGTTTTGGTGCAGTGCCACCTAGTGGTCAGGAGATATGAAAAATGGCTATTTTTGCTTATAAATTCTTAATGGCTTGGCCAAAAATCATAAAACTGGTCTCTTTAGATTCGGTGTAGCATGTCAAGTCGTACCATACCCGATTTTCCCATGTCAGCCATTTTGGTCGTTGGCCATTTTGAATTTTATCAAAAAATGTAATATTTTACGAACGATTTGACATATCGTTATGAAACTCAGTAAGCATCTTCGGCATGATACCCTGATGGTACTCAAAAAGTTTGGGCACAACTTTTTCTAAAAATTTCTAAATTTCTAAAAATACTAATAACATTTGATTACATTAGCCTATTGTAATGAGACTGATGTTGATAGATTCCTTGGATCATGCTGAGAACATCAATACCAATTATGCCATAATTGGATGAATTTCCTGTCCACCATTTTGAATTATGTTGAAAACCTACTTTTTCAAACTCCTCCTAGACCGTCAGTCTGATTTTCACCAAATTTGACTCGGATCATCTTCAGACCATGCTGGCAAAATGTTATGGATTTCGTAACGATAAACGAAACGGTTTTCGTTTAACGTATCAACAAATTTGCTGGAAAGATGCCAAACTGCATCTGAGGCTGTATCTCTGCAAAGCTTTGAGATATTTACACCAAACTTTGTATGTGCATTGTCACCTCAAACTGACCACACCTCATCAATTTGAACAGCGCCACCTATTAGTCAAGAGTAATAAACCATTCAGTAAGCATTAATTGTGAAATTTACATAAATGCTAATAACATTTGATTGCATTAGCCTATTGTAATGAAAGTGGTCTCAAATTATTCCTTGGGTCATGCCGACAACATACATACCAATTTTGCCATAATTGGCTTAACTTCCTGTCCGCCATTTTGATTCATGTTGAAAACTTACTTTTTCAAACTCCTCCTCAACTGTTGGTCCAATTTTCACCAAAATCGACTCAGATCATCTTCAGACTGTGCTGACAAAAGTTATGGATTTCGTGTTAATAGATGAAGCCGTTTTTGTACAGCGCTGCTACACATTTTAGGCATGGTGCCAAAATGATTCTGAGGCTATATCTCTGCAAAGCTTTGACATAATGACAACAAAACTTTGTGTGTGCCATTGTCACCTCACACAGAACACACTAAAATAAATTAATTACAGTGCCACCTGTTGGTCAAAAGTGATAGGCCATTTAATCATATTAGTAGTGGTTGTATTTATGGTTTTTCAGCCATTTCAATTACAATCACCTTAAAATTGCTTTTATTACTCATTGTTGCATTTGGTCTGATGCTCCATGCCATGCCTAGCTTCTCATTTTGCCTCTGTAGTGTGTGGCCCCTTAATTGCTGCTTGCAGCTATATTTTTGCATTAATAATTTAATTTTTTAATGTTTTTTTTTAAATGTGTGTAAATTTCAAATGTTTTTTTTAATGTGTTACTAAATTTATGATTTACTCTTATTTTGCGATCTGTGACCATTGTTTGCTATTCTGAAAACTGTGCTTTCATTTTTAAATTTTGCGCAATAATTTTTTACTTGCATTTTTAAATTTTGGTTTCACACTTATTGTTTTTTTTTTTTTTTATCCATGACTGAAATAATTTTGGCAGAAAATTGATCCCATACAAACCTGAAAACATTAAAACAAGAGCTGATATTTTTGGATGAAAGGCAACTGCAGTAGCAAAAACAACAATGGAATTTTAGTATATTAGCAAACATTTATTGCTTAGAATTTTTTCTTTCATAGTTGAGAGGAATTTTTGAGGAGAATATACTTCTTTATTTTACTTCTTTGTCTTTTATTTTATTTCACAACAATGCAATGCTAAAATATAGATACTACTGCATTACATGGCAATGGTGAACGTTCAAAAATGGGAAAAAGTCCTTTTCAAATTTTTTTTTTCCTCTCAAGTTTTTATGCCTGTAACTCGAGAAGTATTAAAGATATCTCAGTGCCCTTATTGCCCTTTTTAATTTTGAAGGCTCTAAGTGGTTCAGTCCTAGGGATATTGGGTATCTCTATGCAGCTCCATGTCCAAATGGCTGAATCTTACCGATTTTTAATGGTCAAAAATCAAATGTGATTTTTGCATTTTTATCCAGTGTGGCGAGCCAACCAAAGTGGAGTCAGCATTGCCAGGGAAACAATGCTCCCAACTCACTCAATGAGAAACACATGCCGATCGTTTACACCTGAACCAAATCAGCGAGAGGAAATATAAGCGGAGAAGAAAGAGGAAAGGGTGTGCTTGACCTCCAGAACTCTACTAATGCTGTGCTCTCCTTCTGCTTGCAGTTTCCAGCGATTAACGATTGGTACATCTCCTCGAACACGGACACAGCTTGCACTGCACGAAGCCCTTCACCTGAGCATGACGGACCCTGAGCACCGTTCACTATATTGTTTCACATTGTTCAATAATCACCCTCCAGAGATTTTCTTGCATTCAACACCTCATTTGTGTCCGTGTTCATCACTCACCTTGCTACACCAGTCATGACTGTTAAAATATGCAAACAATAACAGTAACCCAGGGTTTAGGAATGTACAGTGTGACACATCCAATTATGAATAACCAGGATTAATCGTAAAGTTTGAGCTGCATGAAACATAAATTAAGATTACCCCAGTTCCCATTTACTCAGGGTTTAGAATTACCCAGTGTTAATTATTTCAAGTGTGAGAAACCTTAAATAATTAAAAGTTTGAGATAACTATCAGTGATTCTGCCATATATAACCCTTAGCAGTGTTTGATACTAATTGATCTATGACAAAGAAAGAAAGATAATTGTAATACTTAATCCAGGTGAGGCAAATCTTGGTTTATTTATGTGAATACAGTGTGTGAGGAGAGCAATCACCAGGGCCAGATTTACTGTGACAAAGGCAAAAGTGAATTTTGGGTCCCCGTTCCCTATTAATATAAAAGTTTACCATCACAAAACAGCAAATAAAAAATATTTTGTAATCCATGGAAACTGTTACAGTGTTCTCTAGTCTATCGCAATAAGTGTGAAGTCATTCAGCTTGTGTTCAGTCATTGAAGATCGAATGTTCTTCACTCGTTTAAGAACGTACAAAGACCATTTAATAGACCTTTATCAAAGCAGAATTGAATAGTGAAAGTGCTTGTCGAAGAAGTGTATCTGCACTTCCGTTTTACCTTCACACTGGAGACTTCTCTGGAAAATGTAGGAACAGGAAGAGTTAAGACTAATAATGTTAATATATTGTCAGGTTCTTTTGCTAACGCTATTGATTATCAATTTTCATTCTTAGCTATCTTGGTTGGGAGCTATCTATCACTAAACTGTAGACTTGCTTTCAGATTTGTATAAACATTACATGTCTACACAAAATATATACTTGAAACTTTTTCACTTGTTAATTCGGTTTATGTCATTCCCTGGATAATTCATGTGATTTATTTCATTTGCTGTTGCTATGATTGTAATTCTGAGAACAATGTGTAAATTCTCTTTATATATTTCTATGCAAGTATACTCGTTCTGCAATAAATCTCACATTATATGGCAAGTTTTACATCCATAAATGCAAGTGGTGTGAAAAGAATATTATCCAGTTCAATAATAAAATTGCTTTATTTTGAAACAATGCAAGAAGGACCACCATCAGGCCGTAGTGCTAATGGATATCTACAGTTTCTTAAATTCCTCTGTTTAATTTGACTATACATGTATACCCTCATTTTCATTTTGATTTGTGAATTATTGATATGATTGATCATATTATGTTTGTTATAGGCTATATGCTTTGTGATCTTAAAAAAACAGCGATGACATGCATTTTATATTTACAGAAATGCTCACAAACCTGTTTTTAACAGTAAAGGAATTTTATGTAAACTTAATATATTTAATATTGATTTATGAATTATACTGTGTCGTGTTTATAAAAATAAAATGGAAAATATAGATTGAATTTTATTGGTATTTAAATAGTACAAGCTTATGTTGAACTTTATTCTTGTATATACAGATGCTGTATTAAACAATACATAAAGTATTGAATGAAAAAGCTTTCTTTTACCACTTGTAAACATCTAAACCATTTGTTTATTTGATAAATACATCTAAACAACTCTGCAATAAAGACAGCAAACACTGTGCGAGAATCACAGAAATCAGAAAGTGTACAACTTTAGTGCTCTATTTTTAACTCTTCCCTTGACTAGCAGCAAATCTCACTGATCGGTAAGTTTGTTTGAGATTCCAGACACCTCGACTTGAATACAGAAGAGTAGACAGTGGCAGTCATCCTCTCACCATATTTGTGGCAGATGTACAAGCGTCTGGGTCAACTAAATGCTGGTAGTGCTAACACTCCACTATGCTGGCGGAAGTAAGAATACACCCCCTTCAAGTCGGAATGGAAATTTCATGATGTCATTGTGAAAAAAGTCTATAGAGTGGAGGAACTATGACATCACTTTGTAGGGAAAAACTCTGAGGCACTTCTGGTTCCATCATCCCAGAGTCAATGGGTTTTTTGAATGGGATTTTGGTTAAATCCCTTAAAAAAAGTTTGTGGTTTACACAAGCTCAAAATACTTTCACGATTTATTCTACTACATACAACACACCAGTTACACCCCACTCATGATGGTTGCTAACAAGTTGCTAATTGGGACTACAGGCGTTGTCAGAGACATTAAACGTCATCATGCCGAATATTTAATTATAATCTTTTTTATAATGTAACATGGATTAAAATGCATCCACAGAGTAAATCCTTATCATGGAGCATGTTTCTAAAAATAAGCTTGGAAAAAGTTGTCAGAAGCATGGTGGAGGTGACGTTGAAGGCGAGTGACCGTGGTGTAGTTTGTTTATAGCCTAAGGTTAGATTTTTAGTTCCGGCACTTGTATTTAGGCTTCAAAATTCACGAAAGTTATTATTTTGTTAGGATTAACTTGATGGACAAAACGTGTAAGTATCATGAACTATGGTTAAAACCTTAAACTATGGTTAAATTTTTTATTTTTGCAATAATCCAAAATCCTATTGAAAAATCCTATTGGGTTTTTGTCGAGGAAACCAGTGTGATGCTAACAGTTGAATGGCCTACAAAGTGACGTTAAAGTTCCACCACTCTATAGAGACACTCTATAGAGAATGGCAATCTATAGCTGTGACTTGAAAGGCTGCATTCTTCAAAGGCCACGAAAGTCGGACCTGTGTCACTGATGAGCGGCAGTAATGATTGTACCGGACTGTTTTAAAAGTTATATTTAACTGCCTAAAAACAAAACAGGGTTCAAAACCTGCATAGATATGTTCACCATGGTCTATTTATGTACAGACTAAAGAGTATAAACTATATAAAATTGCATCTTGGTATGATATCAGTCAACATTTTACCATTTTACCAGTTAACATTGCTTTATATACATTTTTCTTTATATTTACATCTGTTGTATTTGGAGGCTGCATTTGAAGGAGCCTTCAAATTGGGACAGCCTTCATCACCCCGCGGTGATGCAATCGGCCTTCAAATATGCCCTTCGAAGAATGCAGCCTTTGAATTGGGAAGCAGCTTATGTCACGGCGTATTGCATTCTATTGCATTATTCAGTATCCTTCACTAAAGTGGTACTGATATAACTGCTAAAACCCTTACGAAAACTATGGTTTTATTATAGTAACTTGTAGTAACCATGTTTTTGGCGTACTGATTACCATTTGTATAACCACAGTTTTACTAGAAATACCATGGTTAAACTATGGTTAGTGTAGCAAAACCATGGTTAATTTGTGGTTACCATAGTTTAACCAAAGTCTCTTTCAAGGAATGTCTGTTCACTCGGCAGCTATATTTGCAATGCCTCCGGGCAGCTATTTTGGGCATCCAAGACCAAGTCCTGGGGGGAATGGGGGAATCCTGAAATCTCAAAAACTGCCTGCTGAACTCACATTGAAATAACATATTTCAAATCAGTAACAACATCTGAAAGGAACTACCCCATGAATGTTGTTCATTATGCACAAATAGTGTTAAAAAAGCTTATTTTTCAGGCTAGACCTGCCAATATGCATGTGCAGTCATAAGCACGAGTCTTGGGTTTCTATGGGAACCAGAGCTTCTAATGGCAGTTGCAGTGACGCAATGACTTTACCAATCAGCCACTGGCTCTTTTATTCAGAAGGTGGGACTATTCAGCCATATTGCGTGTTGCAGTTTCTCCCATTCCTAAGTAATAGGAGTGAACCATCTTTCTATATCTATAGTCTGGGGTGGTGGGGACAGGGTACATAGGGCCCAGAGGTCAAGAGGGGCCCAGACCGATGTTCTCTGTGGGGCCCGACAATCAATGCCTGCATAAAATACCTTTGCTTTTTCAGCTTTCTAGCACGGAAAAAAACATGTTTTTCATGCTGCCTGTGAGAAGGGCTATGGCAACTGATGATACAGTAAGCCTTAACCATTCCAATGTGATCTTAAGCAGAATAATATATACATAAAATAATATAAAATGTCTACATTCACTGTGAAGACACATTCATATTCTCTGCAAGTAGGGAATATTGATTTTGCCGTTGCGGCCGCATTACCACCTCAGGTGTACATTATTTTTCTAATAATTCAATGGCCCAGAGTCACAGCCACACGTCAAGGCATTGTTAGAATGTTTTATATCAACACATTTTTCAAGTTTTTGTCATGAAAATGTGTTTAACTAATTTCTTGCGCATTATCCCAAGCCCTCTGTTGCTAATTCCAAAATGTCCCTTCAGAGCTAATAACAGAAGTTTGAGCTGCTGATTTGCAGACTAATGCAGTTATTAATGCAGTATTTGTTAGAGAAAGAGAGAAAAGAGAGCAGTGTTGCACCAGCATGTACTGTATGTGTGTGGGTTTGTGAGAGAGAGTGGGAGAAAGTATATTGTACAGTTTGAATGTATGAAGGAATGAATGAATAAATAAATATGAATGAATGAATGAATGAATGAATATTTCTCTCCCTTGCAGTTGAGTCCACCTGGATGTGCGAGCAAAGGCATGTGCCTACAATGCATAAATGCGGCCCTGGCAACCACACTTCCCTGTGAGGCATGGGATTTGTTTCAAACGTAGTTGCGATACTGCATATTTGAGCTCTTGATAGTTGTTAAAATGAACAAAATCCCCTTTTCCAAATATTAAAATATAGAATGTCATGAGCTAGGTTTGATTTTTGTCCTCATTTCGCTTCTCTCATTACTGCTACCGAAAGACTTGCCACTGTTACCATAGTCCCGTCCACCTCCCCTGCCGGGGCAGGGTTCTTCTTCGCACTCCAGTGATTTCTGGGGTTTGCTAATTTTTATGGACGTTTCATCCGAAATTTCGGGCAGGTAGCCATCTCTCTGACCGCTGTCACCTTGACTAAATCTCGCTTCGTAGGTGCCCCAGGTTGCTTTTGACCACCTTAAGAGATAATTTACCGCCGTGCCTATTCTAATCACTCCCGACCCCAAAGAACAATTTATTGTGGAGGTGGACGCATCCGATGTGGGGGTGGTGCTTTTGCAGCGCTCTCCATTCAATGAGACGGTTCACTCGTGTGCGTTTTTTTTTTTTTTTTCACCGGTTCTCGCCATCCAAGCGTAATTATGATATAGGAAACCGTGAGCTTCTGGCCATCCAGTTGGCCCTGGGAGAGCGGCGCCAGTGGTTAGAGATAGTGCTACCGTTCCATTTGCAGTCTGGAGAGATCATAAAAATCTTTAGTACATTCATTCAGCTAAGAGATTAAATGCCCAATGCCCATTAAATGCTCGTTGGTCCCTTTTCTTTGACCTTTTCGACTTTATTATCTCTTACAGATCTGGTTCTAAAAACATGAAACCTGACGCCCTCTCCCGCCAGTTCAGCTCATGAGAGAATGCTCCAACCTCAGAGACAATTTGCCTTATGGCAGTGTGGTCGGGACACTTGTCTGGGGAATCGGGCGGCTGGTAAAATGAGCACTAGCTCATGTTCCTTTACCTCGGCACTGTCCAAAGGGAGAATGGTTTGTTCCTGAGTCTGTTTGCCCAGCTGTCCACCATTGGGGTCTCTCCTCCAGGCTGGTTGCTCATCTTGGGGTGAGGGGTACTATCGCTATGATTAGTCAAATATTTTGGTGGGCTATGAGGTCATGAGATGTCCACCATTTCACTGGGTCTTGTCCTGTCTGCACCCAGACCAAATCTAGTAATTCTCTGCCCTCTGGTCTACTCAGGCCCCTTCCGATCCTGTCTTGTTCATGGTCCCATATTACCTTAGACTTCGACACGTGGTTTCCCCCATCTGCTGGAAACACAGTTATGCTGATGGTCGTCGATCACTTTTCTAAGGCGGCTTTGTCCCGCTTCCTAAGCTCCCCTCTGCAAAGGAGTCTGCACGGGTAGTTTTTAAGATCTATGGGTTATCCTCTGATGTCGTTTTTGACAGGGGATCCCAGTTTGCCTCTCACTTTTGGAGGGAGTTCTGCCGGCAGATTGGAGTTGCCTTTTTGCCTTTGGGTCCTCCTTCAATCCTGTGACACAGAATCTTATGAATAGTCTACTGTTCTACAAAGTTACAAACATTTGGTTTTTGACCACTGAAATTGGGTATTATTCAACAATTTAGACATGGAGCCACATTGAGATCCCCATATCTTGGGGTTGAACCACAAAGAGCTTTAAAAATGAAGATTCCACAAGAAAAGTTTATTAAGGACTAGAAACATATTGAGATATCTTTACTACTTCTTGAGTTGAAGGCATGCAAACTTTGGAAAAATAATATTTATGGCCCTAAGACAGGTGTGTTGCTTATGTTTTGACAGAAGGAAACAAGATACATTATCTAGTTTCAACACTGCAGACATTCCTCTTTAAATTAAAAGAAGTATTATCTGTATGCAAAGAGACACACATTTGGTTTCTGACAACTGAAAATGTGTACAATTTAACAATTCGCTCCTGAGACCATATTGAGATTCTGATATCGCTGGAATGGAACCATATAGGGCCTTAAAAATTAAGATGCCAAAAGGAAAGTTTGTTAATACCCAAATCTAAAAGGGCATTGAGAAATCATTAATACTTACAAGCATGCAAACTCTGGAGAAAAAAAGCTTTTAAAAAGTGCTTTTTCTCATTTTTGAATGCTTACCATTGGCATGTTATGGAACAAAGATAGCTAAAGCCAACAGATTTTACTAATATACCTACCAATGTCTGTGTAAAAATAATGTAATGATGCTGCCAACTTTCTGAAGTAATTTTTCCCCTCCTGTAATTTGGCTCTAAATCTGAGGTGAAAATTTTAATTTTGACCCTCCTCTACAAAATAGTGGATTACTCAGTAAATCCACCACATTTCATATTTTGGCTTTCATCATCATACATGTTTAACTTTCTTCAGAAAAATATATTGACAAAATCAAAAATTTGACCTGGGGACCTCTGGCTGAGTTAACATGGAATGATCCATCTGTCGTGTTTAACTCCTAGAAGATGACCTTCTTAAATGCCCTGTTCTTTAATGGGGAGTGTTGTCTCTACAAAATCCACCACAGGTGCTCAAGAGTGTTAAGACTGGGTGAAATACATGTTCACTGAAGGATTTTCACCTTGGGAAAATGCATATCGTCAATGTCATGTTGAAAAAATGCCCAACAATGCAAGGAATGAGGAGAGAGTAGCATCTTCTGTTTTAAGTTTTTGTATTACATTACACAGTGGTGTGTGAATCACACATTCAGCACTCATATATCCCTATATAAGAGCTTTACTACCACTGAACTTCACTGTGGGAACCAGGCACTTCTCAACATACTCCTCCTCTAGCAACCCCATAACATTTTGGATGATGTTAAATCCAAAATGATTGACATGGTCTCATGAGACCAAAACCCTCTGAATGCAATAACCCAGAGCACTGTTTAACACTTGATGTCTGCTCTGTCAATTCTTCATCATCTGTTAGAAACCTAGGTGTGCTATTTAATAGCAATTTTTCCTTCGAAAGCAATGTTTCTAGCATTTGTAAAACCGCATTTTTCCATTTCAAAAGTATATCTATATTATGACCTATACTCTCAATGTCAAATTCAGTCATGAAACTCTAGATGGCGCAGACTGAAGGGTTGTTAACGTAACTGATGATATTCAGAGAGTGAAACGACTTGGCACAAGCCGACTGGTTCATGTTGCATATGCAGCCAACGAGCTCACAGCCTTACATTTATATGGCTGGCTAGCGTTCACCTGAGATTTTTGCAGCACACTTTCAGAGTTTCTCTGAAACCCTTCACCTTCCCCAGCTCCACCTGTATAAATCTGCTACGGGTTATTTTATATGCTATTTGTTCAGCAGCAGTATGTCTTGTATACTCACAGCACTGTATCGCCATATGTATTGGCAGTAGCAGTTCCTGTACTTGCTTGCAGCAGCAGCAATAATCTACAACTACAGCAATAACCAACAGCAGCAGCAATTCAGCAGCAGCGTAGCAGTTCTATTCCGCCAAGACCAAATACAGTAACATTGTCATATCCATCACCATGCTAAAATCTTCTGAGAGTTGTCATGATTGAAATGATAATTCATGCGTTCATGACTTCAAGATTAGATTATTGTAATGCTGGGTTGCTGCTTAAACACTTAATAAACAAACTCCAGCTGGTCCAAATGCAGCAACTAGAGTTCTTACCAGAACCAGGAAGTATGACCATATTAGTCCGGTTCTGTCAACACTGCACTGGCTCCCTATTAAACATCATATACATTTTAAAATCTTGCTAATTACTTATAAAGCCCTGAATGGTTTACCTCCTCAGTACTTAAGTGAGCGCTTATCACATTATAGTCCTCCGCTACGATCTCAAAATTCCATTTGATAATACCTAAAATATCAAAATCAACTGCGGGCGGCAGATCCTTTTCCTGTTTAGCGCTCAAACTCTGGAACAGTCTCCCTTGCATTGTTTGGGAGGCAGACACACTCTGCCAGTTTAAATCTAGATTAAAGACCCATCTCTTTAACCTGGTTTCCACATAGCACACTATCACATTTCTATTATTCAAATGTGATAAAGTATTGTTAGGCGGCATTAATTAGGTCAACTGGAACTGGGAACACTTCCCATAACACTTCCCATAGCATCTACACTAATATTAGTCTGTTTCATTCTTATTCTGAGGTCACCGTAGCCACCCGGATCCAGTCCGGATCCAGATCAGATGGTCCCTGTAGTCACCTGGATCAAGTCCGTATCCGGTCCAGATGGTGGATCCACTGTTGCCAATTTAGCGAATTTGTCACTGGATTTAGCGACTTTTCAGACCCCCCTTGCGACTTTTTTCCAAAAAAGCTCCTAGCGACAAATCTAGCGACTTCTTGAACAAACGTTATTTAGTTTCTGAGACTCATCGGTACTGCCTCACAAGCACGAGATCTTGCTTTCCCAGCGCACACACACCTCTATCTGTGTCTGCTCTGTTCAGCGAGCGGCTGTGAGGAGCAGCACTTTCAGTTAAAATAGATATTGTGTTGCTTCTCAAATTTTACATGAAAATATAGCTGAAATCAGAGCACAGGCATTGTTTTTGTCTTATCTCATCTTATGTGTATTTAATTTCATCAGACAATGGCTCAATTATAAATCAGGATTTTTGTGCAGATTAACATCTTGGAAAGGAGAGCTGGGGCTGAGAAACAGTACAATATATAAATGAAAACATAAATTAGGATTTTGGTTGCATTAAAATGCAGTATGTGAGCACAGAGATGCAAACAAATGTAAAAGGCAATATGACACAATAATGTAGTGAATATGGTAAGTAGCGTATTACGTCATCTAGCGACATTAAGTGACTTTTCAAACTGGCTTTAGCTACTTTATATTGAAAAAAGCTGGCAACACTGGGTGGATCAGAGCCTAGAGATGAGAACCATTATTTTTTTGAACCGGTACGTAATTGGGTCAATACCGGACTACCGATAAGCTTCAGGACAAACGATACTGTTATCGATACTTGCGTTGTTTTATCTCCGTATACTTCAATATTAATGGCTTGTCATTTTCCTTCACTGAATGATGTGACCGATGTTTGCTCAGATGCAATATATGCAGTAGTGTAATAGTGAACAAAGGAGGCAACACTAGTAATATAATAAACATTTACTAACAAAACACAACATCTACCTCAAGCAATGCGCTGTATTTACTATGTCTCCCAGCTCCAGCTCCAACTGCAACTCACGAGACACATTCATATCAAATGTTAATTCTGTAGAGTTACACTCGCGAGACACTGCACTCAATCACAATCACAAAAGTACTGTATTTGCGTGCGCTTTAAAGCCTTGCCGGTATCCTGACATTTTATCCTACCTGTCAGATTTTCCTACCGGGGCTTACAGCGCCATGCGCACGTCAGTATTTCGTCCTTTTTCTAATGCTGAACAACAATATTTAATGTATCTGCATTACTGTAAGGGTAGGTTTAGGGTTGGGGTAGGTTTAGGGTTAATAAAACTCAATCTAACAGGTAGAAAAAATTATTTATTGTTGGTTTCTGGTAGCTGTATCCCTTCTAGCCACAGCCGCGAATATAACATATAATTACTGTATATACACTACTGTAAGGGTAGGTTTAGGCTTGTGGTAGGTGTAGACATTAATAAATCATAATTTAACATGTAGCATTTTTCGTTGTCGAATTGTACTACCTACTGTTTTAATGGGAGGTAGGAAAATCTGACAGGGTAGCACAAATC
>JAFVLL020023183.1:0-68601 GCA_021397915.2 Tor tambroides | reverse complement strand
GCCAATCAGATTCAAGCATTCAACGGCCCCGTAGTATAAGCTCTAATATGATACACATGTAATATCACACACATATGGTTGATTTTACTGATGAGTTTTTTAGCTACAAAGTCTTCTTTACAATGTGTGTTTTTGAGGATGAAATATATTCACAGACTTCATGTCCAGAAAAGGTGTAGAGAGTCTGGAGTTGTCATGTGCCTTTAGCCATCGCTAATTTTCATGACGATTGAAATCATGCCAAATATGAACAAGTAAGGCAGCCTCTGTAGAAACATTGGAGGAAATAAAAGCCATAGGGATTTTCCAAGAATATGTTTCTCTGGTTTTGTCACGCTTCTGTAGTTCATGTCGACCTGCATCTGTTGGTGAGCCTTAGGGGTTAAACTGGTTTCACTAGAATGTGGTCAAATCCACTTGCTGATAATGTCCAATCTGATAACCAATCTGATACAGATAATCAGTGTTTCCTTCTGTTTATGAGTGTTATATCGTCCTGGAATATTTTTGTTGTTAGAACTTACATTCACAATCCAAATGGGATTTTACAATTTGCTAAAAATCAGCACAGATGGAGCTTTTATCACCTGCATAGTCAATAAAAGTTGCCTAACAGTTGCCCAATCCTAAAGATGTGAATTCCCTTCTCCTTGTCTGTTCTATTAAACCTTCAGATACATCCGTCTTCAATCTTTCAAAGAGCACACATTTCATAATAATATTAATGGTTATACATATACTGTTCAAAAGTTTGGGGTCGGTAACATTTTTACATTCTAAATGTGCTCATGAAACATTTATTATTATTTGTGGAAACAAATACATTTATTACATTTTTTCAAGGTGCTCTGATGAATATGAAGTTAAAAAAGCAGCATTTATTTGACATAGAAATCGTTTGTAACATTATAAATGTCTTCACTGACCCTTTTGATCAATTTAATACATCCTTGCTAAAATGTTGGTGGTTTACGGGGACTCTCCATAGACGTAATGGTTTTACTGTACTGTACAAACTGTATTTTCTATCGCTCTACACCAACCCTACACTTAAACCTACCCCTTACAGAAAACTTTGTGCAATTTTAGATTTTCCAAAAAAAAAAAAAAAAAGATTTTGGATGTTTTTTTAAGCCTTTTGAATTACGGGGACATGGGCAATGTCCTCATAAACCACCTTCACATTGAAATACACTCTGAAAAATAAAAGTGCTTCATGATGCCATAGCAGAACCTTTTTTGTTTAAATGGTTCCATAAAGAACCTTTAACATCTGAAGAAACTTTCTGTTTCACAAAAGGTTCTTTGTGGCGAAAGAAGGTTCTTTAGATTATAAAAAGTTAAGAAAGAGATGGTTCTTTAAAGAACCTTCGACTGAATGGTTCTTTGTGGAACCAAAAATGGTTCTTCTGTGCTATGGCGTCACTGTGAAGAACATTTAAGCACCTTTATTTTTAAGAGTGTACCTCTGTCATACCCATGTCATACTGCAAATTTGTGTCCCTGTAAACCACTCAAACCAGTGCACACACACAAACACACACACACACTTTTCCTCCTGATATGTGGATAGTGATGAAATCTCCCGCTGAGGAAGACTGACCCCTAGTGGGATAAAGACAGCAATGCATGCAATTACACGGTGATATAGTAATATTTTCAAGCTTTTTCTAAGAAGCTTCATATGTTGATATGTGTTATACAGAAAAATACTTGTATTTTTTTATTTGCTTCTATCTATCTATCTATCTATCTATCTATCTATCTATCTATCTATCTATCGGAAAAAAATAAGTTTAAAATAAGTTAACATTTACAAAATTTGTTCTAAAGACTGGTCAAAAATTATGAATCATGAGAAAAAAAATCATTTATTTTATTTCGTATTCATTTTAGAATATAGATATAGATATATTATATATAGATAATATTATAGATATATATTGTGAAAAGCACTATACAATTGATTTAAATTTGAATTCATTTTTTTTCAGGTTTATGCATCAAATATTAGTTTAAAAGTAGATAGAAAAAATGCTTACAAGAAAGTAAAACATTTACAAGTATTATTTTTATCGCTTATTTTGGCTTGAGTACAACGTAAAATATAAAACACAATTATTTACAGACAATTATTTAACTACCTGTTTATTTTAGGAAGAGATTTCCAAAAAGTTAGGAAATTCGTTACAACACTTTAGAATAGGGAACACATATTCACTAGTAATTAACTAATTTGCTGCTTTGCTGCTTATTAATTGTTAGTAAGGTAGTTGGTAAGTTTAGGCACGAGGTAGGATTGAGGGATCTAAAATGTGGTCATGCAGAATAAGGCATTAATATGTGCTTTATAAGTACTAATAAACAGACAATATGCTAGTAACATACATGCTAATAAACAACTAGTTAATAGTGAGAACTGGTTGTTAAAATAAAGTGTTACCGAAAATTCCTCTCATGAACAGCTTTAAAGGACCCTCAGTCTTCCTAATTAATAGGCCTGAGACAGAGTTTCTTGACAGATATGATTACTTTTGGATCTCTAGAGCTACAATTGGTGGTTAATATAACTTTATTTTACTGATACATAGATTTCGTTAGGACAAAGCCTTGTAAAGTCACTTTCTCCACTAGGGGGAGCCACAGAACTGTAAAAGAGTTTTATATATTCCTTCAACATTGAGCACCAAGATTCAATTATGGCTAGATGGTGAAGAGATTCGTCTACTGGGCATGCGCACATCAATATAGCATAATTTTTTTCACACTGTACAACAATAATTACTATTTTTGCATTATTGTAAGGGGTAGGTTTAGGGCTGGAGTGTAGATGTTAATAAAACACAATCTTACATTTATTGTTATCTTCCAGTTTTAGCTGTATCCCTTCTAGCCACAACCCTAAGTTTCCGTTAACAAAGTAGACTGATTCTTTAATTGCTGTGCACCAGGTCCAGCATATATATATATATATATATACAGGTCCTTCTCAAAAAATTAGCATATTGTGATAAAGTTCATTATTTTCTGTAATGTACTGATAAACATTAGACTTTCATATATTTTAGATTCATTACACACAACTGAAGTAGTTCAAGCCTTTTATTGTTTTAATATTGATGATTTTGGCATACAGCTCATGAAAACCCAAAATTCCTATCTCAAAAAATTAGCATATCATGAAAAGGTTCTCTAAACGAGCTATTAACCTAATCATCTGAATCAACTAATTAACTCTAAACACCTGCAAAAGATTCCTGAGGCTTTTAAAAACTCCCAGCCTGGTTCATTACTCAAAAGCTGCAATCATGGGTGCAAGACTGGGAAGACCTGACTGCTGTCCAGAATATCATTGACACCCTCACAAGAGGGTAAGACACAGAAAGAAATTCTGAACGAATAGGCTGCTCCCAGAGTGCTGTATCAAGGCACCTCAGTGGGAAGTCTGTGGGAAGGAAAGTGTGGCAGAAAACGCTGCACAACGAGAAGAGGACCGGACCCTGAGGAAGATTGTGGAGAAGGACCGATTCCAGACCTTGGGACTCATGGAAGCAGTGGACTGAGTCTGGAGTAGAAACATCCAGAGCCACCGTGTACAGGCGTGTGCAGGAAATGGGCTACAGGTGCCGCATTCCCAGGTCGGTTTCACTTTGAACCAGAAACAGCGCAGAAGCGCCTGACCTGGGCTACAGAGAAGCAGCACTGGACTGCTGCTCAGTGGTCCAAAGTACTTTTTTTGGATGAAAGCAAATTTTGCATGTCATTCGAAATCAAGGTGCCAGAGTCTGGAGGAAGACTGGGAGAGGGAAATGCCAAAATGCCTGAAGTCCAGTGTCAAGTACCCACAGTCAGTGATGGTCTGGGGTGCCATGTCAGCTGCTGGTGTTGGTCCACTGTGTGTTATCAAGGGCAGGGTCAATGCAGCTAGCGAACAGAGATTTTGAGCACTTCATGCTTCCATCTGCTGAAAAGCTTTATGGAGATGATTTCATTTTTTCAGCACGACCTGGCACCTGCCTCCACAGTGCCAAACCACTGGTAAATGGTTTACTGACCATGGTATTACTGTGCTCAATTGGCCTGCCAACTCTCCTGACCCGAACCCCATAGAATCACATGGTGGGATATTGTGAAGAGAAAGTTGAGAGGACGAAGACCCAACACTCTGGATGAGCTTAAGGCCGCTATCGAAGCATCCTGGGCCTCCATAACACCTCAGCAGTGCCACAGGCTGATTGCCTCCATGCCACGCCGCATTGAAGCAGTCATTTCTGCAAAGGATTCCCGAATTAAGTATTGAGTGCATAACTGAACATAATTATTTGAAGGTTGACTTTTTTTGTATTAAAAACACTTTTTCTTTTATTGGTCGGATGAAATATGCTAATTTTTTGAGATAGGAATTTTGGGTTTTCATGAGCTGTATGCCAAAATCATCAATATTAAAACAATAAAAAGCTTGAACTACTTCAGTTGTGTGTAATGAATCTAAAATATATGAAAGTCTAATGTTTATCAGTACATTACAGAAAATAATGAACTTTATCACAATATGCTAATTTTTTGAGAAGGACCTGTATATACACACACACACACACATTATAATTCTATATATATATTATAATCTCCCCATTATGTGGTATTTTATTGGACTATTTGCATGCTGGAATGATTATGCTACATTTGCTGCTTTGGCTCTTCTACTCCACTTCTCACAGAGGAATAGTGTTTTCAGAGTGAAGGCCCTGTTGTGGTGTCCACTTCCTAAAAAACAAAAGTCTTTGTGAAAATCTGAAGTTTCACCATCAAAACTAGCCTAGTGTTTAATAACATACTCAAGCATATCAGTGAAGGCAGGTCAGGTGTGCTTATAGTTACTCAGAACACAGCCGTAGTTGACATGAATAAAAGTGTATTTGTTAAATGTTTAAACAGAGAGAGGGCTGGAATGCATAAAGTGTAATACAATGTGTGATGGAGTGTCATATTGAGCTGCTTTAGAGGAGGGAGGCTCTTCTTGGCTGAGAAAGGTTGTTTTCACCCCTGCTGGAGGAAGTGTGGGAAAAATTCCTTCCTCTTGCAGAACAACAAGAGCAGCAGGTTTTGGTTTCAGTCCTTCTTTTGTGTGGATCGATGGCTCGCTCTCTCAGAGCTCATAACCATGTGTGCTCTTGGCTGGTGGGCTTGCATTAATGATATGCTATATCTAATGGGCACAGCGAATGTGAATGTGAATTTATCTTTGGGAAATTTATGTGTAAGAGACCTGGAAACAATGCTTTTATCCTGTGGCAATTTTTAAGCAGAATGTGTGGTTAGGAATGCATTTGTGCACCAGCAGGAGATACATATGCGCATCACTATATGTGTTTGCACAAGTTTTTGTGTTTTTGTCTTCTAGGAACACACAAAATACCCACTAGTGAGATGTGAACAGTGTTGTTATTGTTAACTAAAATTAGAACTATTAAAAATGTATTTTATTAATTGAAATCAATCTGCAGTTAGGCTACATAAAAAAATATAATGCATATATTTTAAATCTATTTTTTTTTCTAATAGTTCTTTTAAATTTCAAGTTTACAAAATTACTAAAACTTTTAATAAAAACTTTTATTGAAAACTTTTAAATTAAAAACTGAAAATATAAAATTATATAAAAAAGAAAGAAATATGAAACTATACACAAATGTTTTTTAAAAAAATAATAAAAATAACAAAGGCACAGAAAATTAAACTAAAATTAAAATAAAATCTGATACTACAATAGTATATAAAATTAAAAGAACACTATGTCAAAGTGAGAAATTACACATTTGGCCTACATTACCTCATGATTACTTTATTATAGGCCCTTCCCATTAAGGCATCTCTACCTTCCTGTTTCGCAAACACCTGCACATATATGGGCATTGTATTATATGAATGTAGTTAAGTTCCGTCCGCCATTCGTTTAGCTCCCCCTTCACAAGCACGTAGACTCACACTCTCCCACATCCTCCGCACAGACACACTCACTCGACATCCGCGCAAACCGGCCTGAAGCACAGACAGGCGTGGCCTGGCAGGAAGTGATGTTACTTGGCTTTGTAGGACTGGTCTTTTTGATCATGTGTGTATTAGAACGCCCCACAGGAAAATGAGGAAGTGCTTCATTTAGGATTTGTTGTTCTCTCTGTCTGTTAGTGCGGGTGCAGACCACAGATAACTTTGTAGTTTGTTAACAGAATATGAAGTTCCTTGTTCCTGTGTGTGTGTGTGTGTGTGTGTGTGTGTGTGTGTGTGTGAGGGTCATGTTTTTCCTACACTGTCAAAATGTACCACAAGAAAAGCAAAACCTGAAGTCAGCTGCCCTGTGAGGATGAGCCAGTAGTACCAGAAAGAAAACAGCTTTAAAAAATTGCAGTTTGCTGCATAAATATGCCACACTCTCTAAACCATTATGAAACAAAAATATATATGGGAATATATTGGAAAATATAATGCAATATATTAAGTAATACACTTCCATATATGGAAAACTAGAGCTTATATTTTACCATGTATAGCTATATATTGATACATATAAAAAAAAAAAAAATATATATATATATATATATATATATAGCAATGAAGACAAAAACTGCACTGCATTTTTACATGCAATAGCCTTATTGAAAAAAACTCAATTTCTTAAGAATTCTCTCTCTTGTTTGCATAGTTATACATTTGGTAGATGAAAATGTGTGTGATGGTATATAAGAAAAAAGTTTGCTGAAAACAAATATTAAATGTTTTGGATTTTTGGACAATTTGATGTCTTGTTAAAGTCATGGCAATGTGGTGGTTGGAAAATGAGATTTGACATTTAAAACTTTATTGAATAAGTGCTTTATGTACTATGTACTATATACAAATACATAAGTACATGTCACAATATATATTTTCCTCATAGCACACATTTTGCACATACATGTTCCTATGGGAAAATATAT
Source organism: Tor tambroides (assembly GCA_021397915.2). Classification (NCBI taxonomy): domain Eukaryota; kingdom Metazoa; phylum Chordata; class Actinopteri; order Cypriniformes; family Cyprinidae; genus Tor; species Tor tambroides. Next base: position 61,627 of record JAFVLL020023183.1, on the reverse strand, counting down.
GGTAAATGTGTGTTCAAATATATTTAAACAGTACCAAATTTGATCACATGTACATCTGTATTATGAAAGACATTAATGAATATAAAATTACAAACATCACAACATATATTATACATATAAGACAAACAGTTTTGCACTGATGAATCATTCGCAGTTAGAGCAGTTAATTTGACTTGAACTGAAAATCTGAAAGTGCAAAACAGTTACTTTCAGAGTTAGGTTAAGGGAATAGAAAATATCTCCAGCTCAGTTTAAGACAATAGAATCAATGTACAGCCTCCTCCATGATTGAGAAACAAATGTGTCTAATTGTCTGTTGGTTTATGCAGCTGTGGAATCATCATGCCAGCTGCATCTTGTGACTTGTAGAGCAGGTTCCTGGTCATGACCTCATTTAGGGAAAAATAGGGAGAAACCCTGTTAGGACAGCCAGTGGAAAAACAAAGGAACAGAGTATTACAGCAAACAGAAGACATGACTTACCTGTGTGTCTGTTGCCTGGATCAGTCATATCCGCTTGTGCACATAATAGCTCTGTTCTAAAACCTGGTGAGCTGCCTAGGCAGCATTTTAAGGCATCATATGCATTCCTTATGTGAAAGCTGGTCCAAATAGATTATAATTGTGTTGATTTTAAAAATACATTGTAAGTCAGCATTGTATTTATTCTTAGTGGAGAAGGCAGTTCCAGAATTCATTGTGTTCACAAGATGGCAGCTTTGTCGAGAGGAATGCTATTTATAAATATATTTCATTCAACACAAACGTAAGTTCAGTTTAATTATAAATGTACAGAGACCTGCACATGGAATGCAGAAGAAAAAAAACAGATATTGTGGTGGCCGTGAATTGTGGATGTTCTCATGATTTATTAATTTGTGGCCACATTTTACTAATTTGTTTCCTCGTTTTAGTCAAATTGTGGCCATGTTGTAGTAATTAGGTTCCTTGCACATACTTATAGACTGAACACATAATACATATGTGCAAGACATCACCGTTTTTACAAATGTATATAACGATAATAGTATTGTTTGGTGTTAATGGTATAGTTTTCAAAAACGTACACTTTGAAACCCATTTTCAAAACGCTATATAAAATGTGATATAGTTATTTTTGCTTTAAATAAGGTCTTTATGATATTAAAATTTTTGATACCATAGACATTTCATAATTCTTGTCACCAGTTTCAGGATCACAAAAAACTAATTAAAAAAAAACCTAAATTAAAAAAACAAACGAAACTCACTGAAGACAAGTAAACAGTCAGCGATTAAATAAGAATAAGAACCTAATTACAAGCAATATGACAAAAAAAACTGCGGTAGAACAAATAAATAAGAAACGCTACATACATTGTATAAAATAATTGAATGAATAAAAACACTGCATATTCTTCACTGCGTGAATTAAATATATATTTCTTCTTATTAAAGTTACAAAAGTGATTTAGAAAAATTTTTTCTCTTTTGTTGTTTGATTAACATGAATGACAGACAGCAGGAATATCAGACTGCTGTCACTTTAAGAGCTGCCCGGATCCAATATACTGTTACACATGTGTTTTCTTTTTCAGCTGTTTGCTTTCACTTAAGGTGTAAATTACTGTGTTTATGAGGATACTTGCAAACAGGGGCATTTTGACATATACAAGCATGTGTATTTAACCGTTCAATGCCTATAAAGCAGCAAAAATAATCTCGCGCTCTATGAACACCATCTTCATGCACGTGTGTCTCTCTGACAGCACTCAGATACAATCTCTGACAGTGCATGCATATAACGAAATGAGTTCTCTTTCCCTGCTGATTGCATTTCAACTGCTTAAAATCACTTGTTTTTTAACCCATAATGCTTAAAACCACATGCAAAGATAATTTTTCGTGACCACATAGCACAGCAACATCACGTGAGCACGTAACCGCGATAGAGACGATAGTACAAAATCTCTACCAGTTGACAAATTTCTACCGGTTAGTTGTGTCTACTGGTATATCACCCACCCTTAGTTTGGATCATGCTGCCTCTGGAGACAGTCTGTTGACGCTGCAAGTTTTTGAAGAGAGTTTTTAAAGAGAGCTGTTTGTGTGGTAATACAGATAGATGTGAACACACACAGACACACAAAATACCACTGAGACACTTGGACCAGAGCTAATTCATTCACAGATCTCCCTCATGGCTGAGTCTGTCGGATGTCTTGTGCAGTCATGGTCTCCTGACAGCAGTCAGATTTGTTTAACAGTAATAGCTCTGATAAGAGTGTCCTGAATCCTGTGTTGATGTGTACCTTCTGCAGCTTTCTCCTCTGGGAAAAGGGCCAATTCAAATCTTACAGTCACTAATTGACTAGCAGGAGACAGGAAGTGCTCTTTATGAGTGTATTGGCCACTCTCAGAGTCAAAATCAGGGCTTGGACATTTGATTTTTGTCCATTGCAGAAGTGTGTGGTTATCTGGGGAGTATCAGAGTGCTGTGTGTGGGTTACCTGGTCTCTGTCACACTGACCTATTTCACCTTTAACTGGGTCATCTCAGATCACATTCCTGGAACTCAGGCTTTCTTTCTCACACTGACAATGCATGTCTTTCGTGGGATCCAGACATGCATGTTAGCCATTATTATAGTTCTATTTGTGTATTTATGTTACATGCTTGTATGATGCAGAATGTTAAACTTTATCTTAGCTCTATCTATACTATGAAACTATGTCGCACGCATCATCTTTCATGGATCAGAGAAGCTCTAAACTGGCATGGGGCTGTGAAGACATTATTATGATGTATTCCAACATGTGTCTCTATGGCAAAATGTGTGCTCATGAGGATTTTTTTTTTGTCTTCTCTAAAAAAAAGCTGAAGCTGAAGTGTGCACAGTTTCCACTAAAATACTTTCTTTTAACACAGATTTATGTGTAGAGACAATTAAAGGTAATCTAATTTTAGGTAAAACACAACGGAGAAATAAAAAAAAACTATTGCTCTGTTCATTTGTGACATTTTAGCAGATTTTACTTATCTGAATGATTGGATATATGACTTTCATCTGAGAGACAGTAAAATGGATAAAAAAAAGAATAGTGGTCGACCGATATAGATTTTTTTTTGAGGTGGCTGATGGCTAATATAAGACAATGTATATGATCTCACACTTTTTTATTTGAAGATACTGAGCAACATATGCTGCAATAAACTGCATATTTATTTTACATAACATTGACTAAATTATGAGTAATTTGAAAATGAATAAACTTGTAGAATGATTTGAAAAATTAATAAATTTATACTTTAGTTAGCAACTTTGAATTGATTCAATTCAAAGAATTGATTAAATTCTATAGCATTGATTTAATCCTGTTATAGTATTTTTCACAAATAAAGAAATTGTTAAAAAAAAACATGACTAGAAAGTAAATAAACAGAATAATCTTGTAATTCTGTATGCACTGGGAATCATATTTTGTCAGATAAACACCTTGTAACAATAATTTTACATGCAGTACACAGCGAATGGCAAACTGGATATAGAGCAGCATAGTTTGAAAGGATATAAAATTGTCACTCGTGTGTCCAGTTACAGCAAAACGAGAACAGATTTTTTTTTTTACAACTGCACACTTCATAGAATCTAACAGCTGAAAGTTTGCAAGATTTGAGGGTTTAAATAGTGATTCAAATGCATATTTGCTGAATGCCAACATGAGAAAGTATGATAGCGTTTGCCTTTCTATTAGACACAACTGTTAAACAAAGGCAGTAAAATAATGAAGACTGTGCATCAGCTGGTTATGTTCTCAACGCTGTTAAAATAACATCTCGCTCATGGCACTTGTCGGCCAAACAGAAGAATCTTATCAGTCGATGTCGGTATAATATATCTGTGTATGTAATCTGAAATCATTTCCAGCAACCAGTCTGCAGGACATGAGCCGATATTCAACGATGATCACAGGTCAGTGGCGTGTGACCAAACCCTGTGTGGCCTCACAGGAAAAATCTCCACATGCCTGAAATTCTGCTTGCAGTCTGCCTTTCATGGCATTTTTTGTCCTATCTTTTTTTTTTTGTTTTTGAGGTTCATTTGAAGTCATGTCTCTTGGCAGACAGAGGAAAAGGAAATATTTGCCTGGCCGTAAATAAGTAGAGTTTAATTGCAGCGGCAGTGGCTGTCGGTGGCCAGAGATTATTAATGTGTTGGAAAGTAGAGGGAGGCAGCTTTGCCAGTCCTCTCACCCCCACAGTTTAATGAGTGTTAATATTCCAGTTTCAGTACAAGATAAACTCTCTCTTTTTCTGCTTTCATCATTTCTTACATGTTTGCACACTTAAAGAACATTACATTAACAGGGGTTTGTGAAAATTATTTAAATTGTATGTAACATTAAAAATCTAAATAAAACTGAAAAAGCAATATACCTTATCCAATTGTGATTATCAAATGAAAGGCTATGATTTAATTGAAGAATTATATAGTCTGTTGCGGTGCATGTTTCAGAGTGTTTATTTATACATGTGCAGCTTATAATGTTAAATTGTCAGAGTGGCTTGGTTCACAGTAAATGCTGCTTCTCTGCAAACACTGTGCATTTAATGTGCGTTTGGGAGATTGTGCTTATATTGACATTTACAAACATATTTTTGGACTAAAGTTCATGTGGGCAGAATAAATTTTACCAATATTACTCCAAAATTAAAGCTTGTTTTTTGTCTTTCGTGTCTGGATGTCTCAGCAGTAGTATGCAACATTTTCATATGTCATATCGCAGTTCAATCGCAATTGCAATATATAATAAAATAATCCCAATAGAATTTTTTGCCGTGCAGCTCTATGTATATACACTTAAAAATAAAATAAAATAAAATAAAGTCAAAATCACTAATTCATAATTCCCATTGAATGATTGGACTTTCTTTACATCTAGTAATATTAAGAATAATATTAAAAAGTAACAATTTTACAAAATAATATAATGTACAGTCAAATACAGATGGTCATCACTATGTTTTTACAGTATGATACAGGCCAGGTTCACTTTTCACACTTACTGTCCTTATAGAAATGAATGACCAACCTTTACAGGGGAATAGAAATTCATTCGAACTGGATTCTAAAAAATGAAAGAAAAAAAAAAACAGCTCCTAGAAGCACACTTTAGCTTTTGCACATACATTTAAAAGTAAAATTCTGCATTTGTGCAGGTTTTGAGCAATTTTGTTATGCTAGAAATATTTGTATTGTGTCACTTTAGATAATGCAAATGATTAACTTAACTGTACTTGAACCACTTTAAATTACGAGTACATCAGAGTGGTTTCCCATCACTGCTGAGAATACATGTGTCTGTGCATGTGGGTGTAATGTGCTGTTGCATGTGCAGTTGTGTATGTTTAGTCTGTGTGCATCACAGGCAGTTTAGACACTGTGTTTCCTGTTGGATAACCTTGACCTTGTCTCCCAACATGCACATCAAGATCAGACATTCGGACTGGGTTGAACACAAGGATTTTTAATTAAAAAAGCAGCAAAGCTTGGACAGCTTACAGTTGACAAGGTGCAGATGCTCATTTTATTTTTGCTTGCAATGTATTGTCTTACCGTGTGTTTATGTGTGTCCCTCAGTGTTGGATGAGTACATTTTATACACAAAACGTTTCTTAGAACTGCCTCAGTGTTTATACGAATCATATCTGTCAATGACAGGAATCCTTATCTTATCAGCCTTATTAATATTTATGAGTGCACGTGATGTACATTCTCAGAGCAGGTGAGTGGCACATATGGACACATCACTTATTCTGCTTCAGTTGAAATGCAGTTAAAGGAATATTCTTGGTAAAAATTTGGCGCAACTGAAAGCGTTTGCGACAAACAGTTGATAACCACAAAAATTAATTTCCAAAAGCAAAAATCTGGATTACTACAAAACCCCACACAAGACATGTAAAAAAATTTTTTATATAAAATTAAGAATTCGCTCCCATGATTTATTAATTTATTGCCATGTTTTAGTAATTTGTTCCCTCTTAGCTGAATCATGGTCATGTTGTACTAATTGGTTCCCTCATTTCAATTTAGTTAAATCATGGTAGCGAATGAAGTATTTATTGTGGCTGTGATCAGGGTTATTATCCTTAACTAAAACTACAAATAAAACTAATTAAAATTATTCAGTGATCAATATTCTCACCTACTTCAACTTCTATTCTGCCTACTTCTACATCAAAAAGTTTTGTTGCTGTCTTAAAACTTTTAAATATAATCACATTACCTGTACAAGTTATTTCAACTCAATTTATATTAAACAGACTAAAAAATCAAATCTTGTATAGCTTAAAAACAGAAGTTGAAACTGGTTCAATGAATTTGATGAGTTAAAGGGATAGTTCACTTAAAAATGAAAATTCTGTCATTATTTATTCACACTCATGTTGTTCCAAACCTGTATAAATGTATTTTTTCCATTGAGCACAAAAGAAGAAAGGTAACCAAATAGTTGATGGTACCCATTTACATCCATAGTATGTGTTTCCATACTATGGAAGTCAGTGGCTCCTTTTTAGCTTGACATTAGTGGGCAGGGGGCGTAGCAGCCATTTTAAAAATGGGGGGGGACAGCTGTCAGGTCATGTGACCCTCTAACAAATTATGTAGCCTACATAATGTACAAAGTAAGTACATTCATGTTCATATAATAAATTCTAAACAGAATACCAATTGGAGTTTTACTAAAAGATTAAAAAATTATGATAAGATAATTTTTCGGCACAAAACAGATTTGCTATATTGGGAAAGGATAAGGACGTGAGCAGCACGACGTGACAAAAGACAGCAGAACCCAATAATCAGTTATATCTCATTTAGGAGACGCTTTTATCCAAAGCGATAAGTAGGAGAGCATTTAACACACGCTGGATCCTTGACAAAGTTCTTTATGGGTTCTATTGTCTTTTGCCGCGTCGCATGATCGCATCGCTCGCATCCAGTGTAGACGCGACATTACAGTAGGTTGAATCATAACATAGAAATTTGATGGTGTGATTCGTGTCATCGCGATGTAACACATACTTATAGTGTATGTTTGAAATAAGGACATAATCGTCTTCTGCTTTTTTCTGGGGTGCATTTTACCCCAGACCACCAAAGAGCAAATAAGTGAATGAATGAAAGAAATCGTGAGAGCAACAGGAGATTTGAATGGCAGACGCGCCCAAGAGATGATTCGCCTTGTGATTGGCTGAATGTTAGTTCACTCAAATCTAAGTAACATATCAGAGAACACGGGCGGAAATATTGGCGGTGGGTCAAAAAAAGTGCGGGCATTGTTGCCAGATGTACGATAATTATCGTATTTGTACCATAATTTTGACCTCTGTATGATGCACAATCAATAATACCATTATGTACGATCATTTCAGAATTGTGTGACACCAAATGACAGTCGTTGTAATCATTGGGCTTCTATACTCACTGATCTAGCTGTGTGGATCCTACGTCTACCTTCGTGATTGTGAAGAGAACGTGAACGTGTCTTTCATCTCATCTCACGTCTTGTCGGCCAATCATTGTGGAGAATGACTCTCTCACGAGCACAAGTTAATGTTCTTGCCGCACTTAACGTTAGGTCAGGCGTTTCAAAGCTGAGGTCAATTGTTAAGCAATAAACTATAGAAATGAGTGCTGAAAAGGATAAATAGCTGTAACATCTCGATAAATAGCTGTATTCTGAACGTTTGACTCGTGTGGGATAATTTTCTTCCAAATACGATAATTTTGAGCTTCTGGTACGATACTTGGACATTTCCAATCTGGCAACACTGAGTGCGGGTGACAGAATCACCTGTTTCTAAAAGTTGTTACGCCCCTGTTAGTGGGTAATATGTCAAGGTATCATGCAAATCCCTACTTAAACATATTAAACACTCTGGAAGATGTCAGTATTTACCTAGACAGAAGGCGTGTTTATCATATCTTTAGTATTCTTTTCCATACTATGGTAGTCAGTGGCTACTGTTAACTGTTTGGTTGCCAACATTATTCAAAATATCTTCTTTTGTGCTCAACAGAATAAAGAAACTCATACATGTTTGGAACAACTTGGGGATAAGTAAATGATGACAGAATTTTCATTTCTGGGTGAACTATCCCTTTAAAGTAATGGAAAAATATATGTTTATCTCTTATCAAATCATTTTCAGTATAATACTGAAATAACATTGGCCACAAATTAAATAAATGAACACAATCTTGTTTAAAAATGAAAAATATCTCTTGTTTTCACTGCACATCATGTACATGGCTCCATTGTAGATTACAGTGAAGCAACTGGAAGAAAATGGGGCCAATCTGTAAGTTTTAAAATTTTTAATTAGTATAGCCAGAAGGTGTGAATGCTTGTCATTGTAATTATTGTAAGTACTTTTTGTGGTAATTAACATTACACCACAAATGCTGATGAATTATCTTGAACCTGAGATATTCCTCTAACTTGGTTTAGTGTTTTGACATGCCAAATACACATTTGTGTCTTGTAGCGTTTGTTTTTGGCAAAAAAACCCCAAAAAACATAGTCAGTGATGCATAAGGCTGCATATGTTATATTAGAGGTCGTGTCCATGAGATTGTAGAGCTGTGAAAATAACACTTGAGACCAACTGCACGGGTCTGTGCTTTCTAAACTATCACAGACTGATTGAAAAGACTCCTGGCATTGTTTTTGGGGGGATTTTTTCCCAAGGTTTTCAGTTCATCCTCGCTTCCTCCTTGGGAGGTTGGAACATGAAAAATGAACAAGAGAGAGAGGAGGGACCTTCCCATGAGCCATCTGACTCCGTTCTGTCTCTCTAAGGGTCGTATTAAGGCTGGCCCCCCACTAAGATTGCTCACAATACACATTCCACCTGCAGGTCAAGAGAATGGCCTCCAGACCACAGCAAGACCCGTGGTCGGTCACACACATTTACAAACATACACTCACTCCTACCTTGTCCTGTCCTCCCACCAGTGCAAGGCATACGACCCCATGTGCATGTCTGTCATTGAAAGAGATTGAGTAGTGAAGGACGAGTGCGAGTACAGAACAAGATTGTTGTGTGATTCTAGATTTTAGTTTGCATTTGATTTTAATACGCAGGTCTCTGATTTAAGCATTTGACCCTGCTGCACTGGCTCCATTTTAACAAACTCATCTGTTTCAAGGTTTTCAGTTCAGTTATATTTCCATTTGCTCAGCCTAACCATAAGACAATCACAACCTTTTTATAGACAACCATTTCTCTGAAATGTCTTCTTTGCTTTTCCTTTTTTTAACGGACATGTTATTGCTCAATAACACCACAAGCAGCTCCTCTCTTGCCCTTGGCCCTGCAGGCGCTGTTTTTTTCAGGTAGGCTAATCCTTTTCCACTTGTTCAGAGAAATCTTTCAATTTCACTTCGCTAGAAACACTGCTGGCACTTCTAAGAATCAAGGGAGGAACTGAACTGAACTAACGCCTAGCTTCCAGTTAAGCATTAACTCTGAATTCTCTGCACTGAGGCCCCTTCTCAAGATTGCAGCCATGCACAGAGGCCAGAGATTCATGCAGGGTGTAGAGCATTGCATGTGTGAGAAACAACAATATATTAGATATTCTTCAAGCTTCTGATGATATTTGACATTTATATTTTGGCTGGTGACACTTTACAGTAAGGTTCCATTAGTTGAGTACATGTGCTAACAATGGACAATACTTCTACAGCATTTATTAATCCTAGTTGACTTAATTTGAAAATTTACTAATATAATTTTAAAATAAAGCTGGATCTGTTAACATTAGTTAATGCATTGTAAACTAACATAAATGCAAGTGAGACCTTATTGTAAAGTGTTAACGTATTTGCTTTTGACTGGCTTAGAAGAATTTTTTTCTTTTCACTTAGATGAACCATCATTTTGACAAACAGCCATTTTGGCCAAATAGATTTTTTTTTTTGACAATCAATTCTTTCTTTTTCTTAACTTTTTTTGTGATTCAGAATCAGAATGAGCTTTATTGGCCAAGTATGTTTACACATACGAGGAATTTGTTATAGTGACAGAAGCTCCACAGTGCAACAGAGAGACAGCAACAGGACAGGACACAGATAATAAAAGAATAATACACAAATATCCAAATAGGCAATGTACAAAACAGCAAAAACACAATATATAATATAGACAATTATGTGTGTACAGGTCTGATATGTGCAAATTTGAAATGAAAAAATTAGATCAATAAAAAATAAGTGTGGTGAATAAATAATAGAGTTGTTTGTTCCGCGTTTTATTGTCAAGTGTTCATGAGATGGATTGCCTGAGGGAAGAAACTGTTCCTGTGTCTGGTCATTCTGGTGCTCAGAGCTCTGTAGCGTCGACCAGACGGTAACAGTTCAAAGAGGGAGTGTGATGGATGTGAGGGGTCCAGAGTGATTTTGCCAGCCCTTTAATTAATTTCTCAATCAGATATTCTGCCTCTTGCCCAATCATCTCCTTCAAACAATATACAAAAAGTCAATATAGGGTTGCAGAATATATTATTCCTATACTGTATATCGGTTATAAGCCTGATTGGACATTTTCATGTAATTTCTAACAGATCTCAAAATGAGTATCAGAAATGTCGGTTGTCGGTTATCAGCCATAAGCACACATATATAAAAATAATTACCTGCTTATCGGTATTAGACTGAATTTTAATAACTACACATTCTGAGCTGCATCTAACATCTATTTTGATAATTGAATGTCTGTTTTTTTCTTTATTATTTCTAATATAACACAGATATTGTGGAACAGTTTGCAAATTTAAGTATATAATATATGCTATACATTTTGTCTGCAACATAGTGTAAAACACTGATTAAAATATACAGTAAAAAGAAAAGAAATTACAGTTTGAAAGCAGCAAAGCAGTTTAAGTGACCAAAGTTACCAAATCAAAGTGTTATCTTGTAAGACATAGAAAGTTCAGGAACACACGTCCTTCTCTGAACACGTTACTGTAATCGCATTACTTTTATAAAGTAATGTAAGGCACTCTATTTTTTGTGATACCATTAAAGTTACTGTTGATATAAAATATGTGTTGCATATAGGACTTAAAATCTGATGTAAAACAACAAATGTTGTTTTGATTCAAATGATTGCACTCCCTTTCATTTGCACTCTGTTTTGTTGCATATGAACATATAAAATAAAATAATTTTGAAAGAAGTTTTCAAAAATGAGTGCAACATTTAATAACTTCCTTGCTGTTAGGATGCACGTGATAATTTACATAATTCAGTAAATAGTAAAAGTAAAAGTACATCCACAATGCAAGTTCATGTACTTTAGATTTTCTCATTCAGTATGTAAGCTTAAATATGCAAGTGTTTGTGTGAGTGCGTGTTCTTTGTACTGCACTGAGGAGGTGACTAACTATGCAGGAATGTGTTCTTTGGTCAGGTGTTTTCTCATCAGCCGTTGAAGTGTTCGAGAATCGAGCTTGATTTCCCCGTGTTACCTCTTCCTACCCGCTGAGGTCAGCCTGAGCCTGGCACACACACATACACACATTGAAATCTCTTCCTTGTACACACTTTTTGTCCTCTCTCTCAGTGTCTCTGGCCAGTAGGGACAGTGTGCAGTCATTTAGGCAAAAGCTTTATGCTTGTGAACAACACACATCATTAAGTTATGCCACGATGAGGTCATTTTCTCTCTCTTTCCCTCCACAAAAACAAGAGGCAGTTTTCACCTGCATCAGGGACTTCCTCATTGAGTCACATTGAAATATCTCAAAAATGCAGTACATGGTGATTTAGTTTGTTGTTCAAGTTTCCCACAGATATTTGTTGTTACTTAATGTCCTGTTAATGTTTCTGGTGTCATCACATTGAAATAGAGTACACTACATGAATCACGTGAATGAAAAAGTCTTTTTTTCAGTTCAAAACTGCAAAATTTGACAAAAAAACTAATACTTTGCATCACTAAATATTCCTGTCAGCTGTTTAACATTTCTGTTGCAAAATGTATGTCAAATGTTAAATTTTTAGCTACTTCTTATCTCATACTCTATTACTATTAAAAAAGTGTAGCGCTGAAATTCACGCTTGTCGTTTGTGGTGGGTAGTGCTTGCTTTCTTTGATTTGATTGGCCACCTCAAACATTTTGACACTGAGAAGGGCTGAGGCAGACCACTCTAAAATTTGTGACCCTGGATCACAAAACCAGTCTTAAGTCGCTCGGGTATATTTGTAGCAGTAGCCAAAAATACATTGTATGGGTCAAAATGATTGATTTTTCTTTTATGCCAAAAATCATTAGGACATTAAGTAAAGATCATGTTCCATGAAGATATTTTGTAAATTTCCTACTGTAAATATATCAAAACTTAATTTTTGATTAGTTATATGCATTGCTAAGAACTTCATTTGGCAACTTTAAAGGCAATTTTCTCAGTATTTTGATTTTTTTGCACCCTCAGATTCTAGATTTTCAAAAAGTTGTATCTCGGCCAGATATTGTCCTATCCTAACAAGCCATACATCAATAGAAAGCTTTTTATTTATTCAGCTTTCAGATGATTTCAGATGAATTTCAAAAAAATTGACCCTTATGACTGGTTTTGTGATCCAGGGTCACATTTGACCAATTTTTTTGGCAATTTTGCAAATTTATATTATTTGGGGGAAAACAATCTCTCTCAATGTCTATTGTGTTACGGCCCTAGTAGAGACGTGTCTTACTCTCATCTCCTTATGTGTGCACATGCAGTAATATGTAAACAGTGCAGATAATACCTATTTGTTAGTGCATATGAAGGAGATTGATCGTTACTGTGGTTATTTCTATACGGAATGTTTGCTTGTGTCAGATAGCATGGAAGTCATAACCAGAAGTAAATATATTGCTCAGAAGTCAGGAGATATAAAGCAGTGCTCAGTGATAAGAATGGCCCGGGCCCAACGTGAGAGCGTTTTGGGCCTGTTGACAGAATTTTCACTTTATCAGGGCAGTGTTGCATTGTCAATGCATTCAATGGTCATGTGCCTTGCAAACCTCAACATTTAGTCATTTGTGATATATTGAATATTGTTGCTGTGTATTCTGTTGATTTAAATGTCAGAAAGGTGACGTCAACTAACTGACTCACACATATGAGGAAAGATTGACTTATAATAGTCCTGGAAGCATCGTTTAGAAAGTACTGAAACAAATCACCATATTCCATTATAGCTTGCATTTTAACTTTTTCCAACTGTTTTTATAGTTAATTTAAAAAATGTAAGCATGTAAGTATGTATGTACGTATGTGGTAGGGCCAGCTGAAATATTAGAAGCACAGTGGAAGAAAATCTTTATTGTTGAGCCATGCATAATGACATTCTCAATTATAATTAATTCATCACATTTGTTATTTAGAGAAATAAAAAATTCGAAAATTATTGATGAAAAAAAAATCTATGCTCTATAGCATGGTTCACTCAGATCATTTAGACTAGTCTTAGAAGAAATCAATGAGAATTGTTAGAATATCTGAGTTCTGACTGGAGATGTGTTATCTTGGCAAATATATGAGCAGAGTTTGATATACTGTTGAAATTTCATAAACTGTAGAGGACACACGCAAGATTAATACGGTTGTTTACTATAGGAGGCTTGCAAAATTCCTTATTTGCCCCCCATATAAAGTCATTGTTGTCTAGAAGTACCGGTTGAGATATTGAAGATACTAAACATTTGTGATTTTTCTTTTTTATTTCCTTACGGGTGTGTAAAAGACTGTCGCCATCTAAAAGATAACAAGAGCATATAACCTCACAGTACATGTGACATACATAACAGTTCTTAAGAAACAGCAAATAATTGTAGGAATATTTTTGTGCATATGGATGGGTTGATTAAAATAGATCAAGGTAGAAGTAAATAAGGCTGATTTTAGAAGATTTATAACTTCAGTCAGTACTGTCTTTCAACTTTGATGTTCTTGGCACATAACTGGAGAGTAAACATAGATTTACATGGAAATGTGACGTCTTAGCATACAAGTCACTGACGCACAGATTGAGACTACTAAGCAGACTGATGCATGTTTCCTTTTTTCAACTTTCCAGTTTGGCACAGAATAGTCATACTTGTTTGCAGCATGCACACATGTTATTAATGGAAGTGTTGTAGCTAAATCTCACAGCTATCGGCTGTGCACATCTGTTACTCTAGTGCAGGGGTGGGGAACGTTGATCCTGGAGGGCCGGTGTCCCTGCAGAGTTTAGCTCCAACCCTAATCAAACACACCTGAACCAGCTAATCAAGGTCTTCAGGATGCAGTTAGGTATTTTTTTTCCAGGTGTTTTCAGGGTTGGAGCTAAACTCTGCACGAGAGTGGCCCTCCAGGATCAACGTTCCCCACCCCTGCTCCAGTGTTTTTTTCTCATGAATGTAAGGTGCTATTCTTAACACAACAGAGATGGTTTTTAAATGGAAAGAAGGTAAAAGGTGACTAAACAACTTTGCCATGCATCCTTGATGGGTCAGTTTCAGGAACACACCCAAAGCTTTATTGTACTCAGATCTACAGCAATTTATTTATCCTGTGCTGCTTTCGCTTACGTTATGAACTATTGTGCTTTTGTACCTACGCACACATTGCCTGCGCACTCATACAAATCCTTACTTTGCTCTTTTACTGTGACTGTTTGTGAAGAGATTTAGATGTTTGCATAGAGATACTGAGAGTAAATAAAGTTTATATGCAAAGTCGGACAGCAACATATGCACTTTTTGTATCTAACTGGCCTTCAAGCATTTGATGTTTTAAGACACAGAAAAGTATCACTATCATTGCGTTAGATTACAGCAAGAGGCATTTATTTTAAAGAAAGACATGCATAACTTGGTGGAAAAATTGTCTTGATATGATGAAGAAAAATTATTTTAAAAAAAGTATTAAAAAAGTCTAAAATTCTTAAAAATTCTTTTAAAAAGGCAGTGAAGCAGGTTTTTTTTTTAAAAATATTGTAAATATTTGATACATTTTGTCTGCCAAATCAAAGTCATGTGATGCAACCAACATGCAGAAAAAAAGAAATTAACAAAAATGATTTTACATTGAAGACCATTAATAAACTTTGTCTCAAGGTCAATAAAATATCAGATAATTTGAGCTTTTTATCTCAAGCTTAGTTCAGGCTGTGAAATGTCATGTTACACAACCTATCAAAAATCATAATTATATGATATTATATCATAATTATAATGCATGATATTTGTTTAAAAAAACGTATTACGTTACTTACTACAATTTATTTTAAAAACTTAAAAATAATGACTGATGAAGATACTGTTTCATGTGTAAAGTTCGAGGAAAAAGTAATTAATTTTTACTTGCTGGTTACACCCCATTACATTTTAGGGTCATTATACCATTTTCAGGAAAAGAACGTTTTTTTTTTAATCCAATATAAATTTTTGTCATTTGTCACTGGCCCAGTTGCAAGAACAGCTCAAAACTTAGTTTGCAGATTTAGTTTGATTTATCTCATGCAATTGCATTTATACATTTTATGTGTCTAAATATTTTTTGAGGTCCCAGTATGTGTTAATGTGAGGAACCGTGAGTTTGAAACTGGATTCTTGTAAAATGAGCTCAGTCTGGCCTGGACTTGGAATGGATTCGTTGGCAGGACCTAAATGTGTTTGCTCGAGCAGCACAAAAATAGTCTAACCCAGAGCTCAGGGCTCCAGGAAGTGGTGTGTGAAGGGAAAAAATGGGATTGAGCTCTTGTCAGCATCAGCCCCTCCTCTGTTGACCCTGGGGAGGGTACTATGGCCAAACTTCTCCACTGGAGCGTAAGATACACGCTCTTCCTGTTACAGCTTTCCTGCGTGGAGGCTTGCCGGGGAGCCTCTGTTACTCTGTCCCTCACATTTACTCCGCTGAGACATGATGATATCTCCTCCTGCTCACTTGGAGCGTTGCACGACTGACAGACGTCAGAGTTGTGCATCTGTACTGTTGCGCAGCTGGAAACGCAGGGTTGAGCAGCTTAACATGAAATACTCCAGATACTCAATGGCTCTTCCAGTCTTTACGCAACTATCTAGCATGTTCCTGTAAATGACAGTAGTGATGTGGTTTTGTTTTGAAGCTGGAATTAAAGGGATAGTTGACCAGAATATAAAATTCTGTCAACGTTTACTTACCCTCTTGTCATTCCAGACCTTTTTTTCCATGCAACACAAAATACATTGCTCTTTCCATACAGTCAAACTGAATAGGGCCAGCAGCTGCTGAGCTCAAAAATTAACATAAAGAGTCTTGCTACATAGAGAGTAACATGAAGTTTCTGATGTTAAGAAATTAACATAAAAGTAGTCCATACAACATGTGTATTCTAAGTCTTCTGAAGTCATACAACAGCTTTGTGTGACTAAATCTATGGTCACATTTACCATTGTTCTGCAAATTTTGTGGTCAAAATCCAGTCATTTGAATATAGTAATCCACACGATCTGGCGTTTTGCTTGAAGGCAAAAGATTTTCTCCACAGATTCTGCAATGGGTTTGAGTTGGTCATGTAGATACATCACATTGACCAACAAAATACTGCTTGGTTTGAAAGTGACTTCTGTGTTTTGAAAGCTTTCTTCATATCGTTACACTAATGACAACAATGAATCGTTTTTGGCTGCAAAATCTTTGGCAAAATTTTGATAATGTGACTGCGCCTTAATGCTGCATTCACACCATGTTGTAATTGCCACAATTACTAGATGAAAACTGAGAATAATTTGTTTTGATTTCGTTTTTTTAAATAAACTCATAGTTTAAGTGTTTGAGCTGTAGCATTTACACTTGTGCATATTGTAATTCATATTCATGCTTTAAACCATGTCATGTGACTAATATTGAAATAGTGAATTTGAATGTTTTCAAAGTGCCAATGAGGATAAGTAAATTATTTTTTTATTTGAAAAACTTATTTTTCTTTCATTTTCGTTTTCTATGTAGTCATTTTTATTTATTCTAGGTTTGCATTTTTTCCATACTTGTATACATGCTTGAGTGTTGTTTCTCAGCTGTGGCGTACTTGGCTGGGATTCAGAGATTCTTCTACTTACATGAGATATATGTAGACCTCACAAGCAGAGTTCACCAGTGCAACATTTTCTCACAAGGTTAATGAGTATTTGAGATTTTGAGGAACTGGAATCCTTACCAAGTGCTACTGTCATTTCTGGTAATCTTAACGCAATCCTTCTCGTATGTTTAATACTGAAGCACACATGCAACCACAACTTCCTTATTGTCTGCATGCAGAGATCACAGACTATAAGGATCCGCTTTGATAGCATGAACCATGACATGACTTTGAAAAATAAAAGTGTCTGTTGTGCATCGTTGAAGAACAAACAGGGTCCAGACAGACTGCTCGTCTTCATGTCTGGTATGTGTTATCATGTTTATAAAGGTGAGTCAATGCTTCATAGTGCACGTTCTGTTTGCACGGAGACAGAAGAAAGCCTTTCTACTTTCTCACCACACACAGAGCCCCTATCAAACTCCACTCTATGATAAAACACCTAAGACCCAAACAAAAGCTGTGGTCTGCTCATACAGGCTTTCAACGAAGGTGAGCATGCACACTGTCATGAAAGATGACCTTTGCATGATTCACCCGTCCTCTTTCATCTCCTTAAAGATGCACTTATACATAACATGACAGTAGGGTGAAGAAAAGGTGACAGGCCACCAGCAGCTCTGAAGATGTCGAGTGATTTAAAATGTTTGTCTCTTTGTCAGTGCACTTAACACAGTGACAGTGAGGATAAAAGCTGCTGATGCCACAAAATCACATAGAATCTCTGAGTCAGTTTTTGCAGTTGCCTGTTCCTGGATGTTTTTATGCTGTCCCATTTGGTGTATATACCATAATGACCCTGTTTCAACTTGGTATTAAGATGTTTTTAGTGATCTGATCATAAGTGGTCAGCTTTGACACATTATCATTTACATCTGGTCTTAACGTGCCTTTTAAAGCTGTCTCCTGTGGCCACTTGTGTTCGGATTTAGGCCCTCCCTTATTATTTTGTAACACTGTATATCCCTTTTGTGGGGCGGCGAGTTCAGTGCACAAGAAAGACTGAATGAATGAAGCCGTTACACTGCTTACGAGTGGGAAAGGAAGCGAATGGAAAGGAGATTAAAATGGTAGTGGCGATTTCAATCGAAATACATGTGTTTTGGCACAACATTGCAAAGTTTGAATCAATGGTTTTGGTGCACTATCCCAAAATACTCAGAACATTCAAGAGTGAGTAGGCGGCCTTTTGTGGCTGTTTGAATCTTGCAACCACATAAATGTCTACATTACGAAAACAGTTCAGTTTTCTTTTTTCGACTATCTCTGGAAGTGGTTGAAAGTGGAAACTCAATGAATTTAGCGTTGTCCACTTGTGATTGAATTGACGTAAATGTATTTTAATACCAGGTGTTAAACAGGGCCATTGACTCATCTGGAGTTGAACTTTCATAAAGTTATTGTGTAAATACCAGTACTTGCAAAACAACAAATTATTTTCACTTTTCACTGCTTTAAACAGGGGTGCCCAATCCAGTTTCATAGACTTTAGTTCCAACTCTAATTAAACACAGCTAGGTCTGTTTGGCATACCTTATCAGAGAGAAGTCTGTCATTTCCCTAAAAGATTGTGTTTTGACATTGTTTAAAAAGTACTAAGTAAAATCAATATATAAATAAAAACATATGCATGAATGAATAGTCCATTCATTTAAAAAAAAAAAAAAGAATTTTAATTTCATACTGACTTCAAGAGTCAGGGCAAGGGTGGAGCCTCTGCTTTTGGCACAAACTTACAAGTACAAGTGAACTTAAGGGGAAAAAATGGTACAAAAGGCCAGTTGAGGCCACTTTAAAGTGCACGCACACCCTCAACCCATTTAACCAGAATTTCATGCCAGATTGTCTCGTTCAATAGCCAAGGTCTGAAAGCAAACAGACTTCTACTGCAGGTCTGCATTCTCTCCCCCACCCATCTCTCTTTGTCCCATACTGGTATATTAATAGAAGCAGATGGTGGGTTCGTTCATTGATGTTGCATCTGGTTGTTCCTGACTGAACTCTCCCTACTGTGCCACACCATTTCCTGTCCCGCCATACCTCAGAAGGGCCGCCTGTTCCAAATGCAAACATCCTTCTTCTCTGCTGCATTTGATGGCAGTTCTCTGATTTGGCTCTCGTCCTGCTGTACAGATGTGGCAAGATGCTCATGCACTTGAAAGTGAAGTCGGTGTCTCTGAAGTCTCTCACCTGGCCCGTCCACATTGCATTGGGCAGAGTTGTGTGTGGCCCAGTTTAAGGAATGTGTGAAGAGGGAGAGATCTGATGTCTGTGCGTTTGGTGACTGAGAGATCAAATGCATTTTACTCACTCTGGCACTGTCTGGTCTGCTCACATCAGATATTAAGTATGACTGTGGTAGCAAATATGAAAAACAAAAATCAATGCAGCTTAGAGGTGGCATGAGTGTATTTTACGTTGCATTCGCATAAATAATGGTATGAGATTTTATTTCGTGTGATCATGACGTTTTGAGGCTCGCATTTCTAGGTAAAGGCGATTCCCAAACACAAAACAGTATGAATGTAGCCATTGCCAGAAAGAAGAAAAAAGCAAATACTGTCTAAATTATACATGGTGGAGGCTGTTGGAGTCTTCCTGTCCCAGATGTGTCAGGGATGTAGGTGTGCATTTACTTTTCACCTCTTTTCTTCATTTCCTCAGTCCGAGACACTCTGGAGACATGGGAGAAACTTACAGGCTGACTCACAGGCAAAATGTCCCGAGTACACACTGTAAATTAAACAACGTCTGCTTAGCGCGTATACCTGACACCTCTAAGGCATTCACACAATCTGTCATCTTTTGTCTGTCATGATCAAGTATCTTAATGTGCTCTTATCTATAGAATTACCTTCACAGTCAGCGCTAAAGCGTTCTGCAATTTTATGTGGGTGGGAATCTTTTTTGTGACTCCCATCTCTCCATATAAACAAACACATGCACGCACACACCTCTGTCAACGCTCCTCACCCCCTCTTTCTCTTCCCAAAGCCCTGCGTCACTGTGAGAGAGGCTGTCTCCCTTCTTCCCCACGCTTCATGGCTTCAGCCTGTCTGTCTGATAATATCAGGCTCTCGGAGATTAGCTCCCATGAGGGTACGGTTAAACTGGTTACCTCGGCCTACCATGTTTTGCTGTCAAGCCGTAAGCTATCTCCCACTTTACAAGCTGGAGTCCGTCGGTTCTCTGATAGCGCAGTCTTCATTGTCCTTTCTGTGCACTGTGCATCCAGGAATCAACAGCCTTATTGTGTTATAGCAGCACAAGGCGCAATTTTAGCCACAACCGTCACTTAGCAATCAGGCCGTGTGAAGGAGAGATAATAGACCTGGCAAAGGAACACTGTGGGACAGGGGAATAAAAAATAGCTTGTTCTTCTTAGAACTTTGTAACCCACGCCACCACCCAGTCATTAAGGAACACAGTGCTCGATTCATGTACATTATGTTCAGAAGACTTAATGTGCATACTTGCTGGATTCTGTCCCAGCGATGGTGGTCCAGTCAGACTTGGGCTGTCACTGTGGTCGAGGGCTCTCATGTGAGGTACGACCAGCCGACAAATTCCTGTTTGAGCACTGGAAATGCAGCTGTATATATATTTCTCCTCAAGTCTTGTAAAAAAAAAAAAAAACTAGTGCAATGTGTGAATATGAATAGCGCTAATGTGAAAGGCGTACTGTAGTGTACATACCAACAAATATTCTTGCGGCATAGAGCACATAGTAATACTGAGAAATGCATTTTTACAATTTTTTCATGCCTAAAGTCATTAGGGGTAGTTATTACTGGTGCTTGCTAAGGCAAGTGTCATTATTACTATTGCTCATACCAGTTTTTCTAGAGAATTTATCCACCCATCTCTCTCTCTCAGTCTATCTATCTATCTATCTATCTATGATATATATATATATATATATCATAGATAGATAGATAAATGAATAAAATGTACCCATTGTAAATAGTGAAAATTATATATTAATTAATTATATAATAATTATATATTAAAATACTGAAAAAATGTTTTAATGTTTTTTATATAACCAAAACTGTTGCAAAAAGGGGACAAAAAACTTTTTTACGATGTCTTTAAAAGCTTGAGAATTGTGTTTGTGTGTACTTTCAGTGGATAGAGAAAAATGATAGAGAATATTAAAGATGTTTTCATTTGTTTTCTGGAGGAAAAAAAAGTAATTTTTTTTTTTAAATTTCAGTGCTCACTGATTCAATCTGGTATCTTATGAGTTTGTACAATAAGTCTTACAAAAAACGAATTAATAGTCCAACCGTTAATGAACAGAATTGGATCAAAATTTGCTTGTGAATCAGACTGCATTCATCCCATGGTATGTCTGCAACATACCTTAAAACATGCAGCTTGTTGAGAAGAGATGCTGTTACTTTTCTAAATGATTTTGTATTTTAACAAACAGTTATATTGATGGAGGGACTCAAGCATTTTTGAGACTTCAGGTGTTTTTGTTGTTGTTGTTTATGTAAGCCAGTTAGCAAACACCTAGCAAGGCCTTTGCAACCTCCCATAATGCTAACAACATATCAACCCTTACTAACCATGCTGGCCACCCTAGTATTGCAGTGACATATTTGTACATCAGAAAATGTAAAGATTTAATTTATAATTTGTAAAACAGATTTGAAAGTATTTCCCGCTCTCTGTGTCACCACTGTGGTGGTCTCAGTATGCCAGCGCTCTGTTTTTCCTGGAGTGATACATCAGAGGGTGGGCCGATGGCTGGAGCCGCCTGGTCCTGGCTGAGATCCAGAAGGCAACGGCAGTGCCAGAGTGGGAGGGAGGCGCAGGCCCGTCTACAGAGGTGTGGGTGGCCCAGTGGGCAGCTCAGTCAGCACCAGTATTGCTCTGTGCCCCAAGGTGGTCTTGCTCTCTGCCTTTTGGTGGTCTTACTTAGTTTCCCCTTCTTGTTGTTTGTTAGTGATTCAGCTCGAGTCACACACTTCAAAGCCGGTCACAGACCCTTCTCTTTCTCTCCTCTCACTCGCCCTCTCTCACACTGTTTCTACACGTTTGCAAACATCCAACCAACCCCTCCTGACGTCCACATCTGTCCTTAGATGAGTACCAGCTATCCAATGCAACATTCATTCAGTCTTTTTTGTCTTTCTTTCAGCCTCAAAACAGCTGTTAATTCATCTGTTCAGACGGACAAACATACCATGCATACTGTGCTTGTTTGTAGGGCTGCACAATTTGGCGAAAATGTTGTGATTATATACAGTATTAATATGGCAATAATAATAATAACTGATAATAATAATCGTTTCCAGCAATTTTAGCTTCCAACGCTTATGAAAATGCAGTAATTGAGATAAAACGATTATTATATTTTCATAGCTGTTGGAAGCCGAAATCGAAATTGTATTTCAATTAATTGCACAGCTCTATCAGCCACTGTTTTTTTTTTTTTTCCGCATTAGTCTGAACAGATAGTTTGCATGTGAAATTCCGAATTTTCATGGCAAATATTTGTTAGTGTGAACAGGCCTTCACTCTCGAAGCGTTACTGTTGTTTTTGGGGGCAGGGTCTCAGTGAAGGCAGAGGTGAGAGAGATGTCTCTTACCAAAAAGAAGTATACTTCAAGTTTATTTTATTAAGTACACTTAAGTAAAGTTCAAGTATATTTTTAAGTATATTTTATGTAGTAAGTATACAAATATCAGTGTACTAGTGGTATACTTGTAAGTGTACTATTTCACTACTCCTTGGGACTAAATTGGCCCACGTTCTAGTATATAAAAGTATACTTTTAGTATATAACAGTAGTAAACTTTGAGTACACAACTAGTTTACCTCTGTGTTTTTAGTTTGTACTGCAGCTATACTAAAACTGAACTTATAGGTATACTGATAGTTTACTAATTAAATACTTGTAGCATTTTAGTACACTTTGAAGTGTAGTCTCAGTAAACTAGTTTTATACTGCAAGTATACTCGTAAGTTTTCTTTAAGTAAACTTTACATCATACTTTATGTATACTACTATGTCCCTATTTAGGTAATGGTATATATTTTGTTATATGAATATCTGAACATACAAAACATCAAAAGAAAGAACAGGGTAAACAAAAACATTTTATTCTAGCTTCATGCATTCTTTTTTATAAACACTTGAATGTGGGTAAGTTTCATAAATAAAAAATAAAGAAATAAATAAATAACATTTTGAACAAAAAGCTGAAAAAAGACTATGAATTGGATTCAGAATGATAATCAAAATGATCAACACTCCAAAGCTTGACAATCATTATTACCTCTTCATGGGCCAACTTTTATTCAATAACGTTACACAGTTTTGATGCTGTTTTATGTCTGATAATCATGTTAGATTACTTGTGGAAGCATCTGTTGTTTTTCGGTTTCTTCTTCGCTTGTGTTTTGGAAATTCTGTACAGAAGATGTGTAATAGCGCCTCCTACCATACAACAATGTAAATATTCTTGGAGCACAAGTATAGCTAAAAATTAGACTTTTTTAAAGTATAAGTATACTTAAATGTCATTTTAAGTATACTTCTGCAAAGTACATAAAACAAAAGTCTGAGAAGTACATAAAAAGTAGACTGAAAGTATACTTTCCTATTTTTAGTGTAAAAGAAGTAATAGCACACTTGAATAAACTTCTTTTTCGTAAGGGGTAACAAAAGACTGAACTCTGCGGTGTCAGTCTGAGCTTTTAGAGTGTGCTTGACTGTTGGGTGTCTCTCTCTAAAGCTGCAATTACAGTCGAGACGTCCAGATGAGCCGTCCACCACAGTTCAGTGCACCTTGAGTGTCCTCTCTCTTCAGCGGCCAGCTGTACTGGCCGGCATCCTGTGTCCACTCTGCATTTAAGCCAGCGGTTAGCCTGCTGGATGATTCAAAGTCAGTGTTGCGTAGACAGCAGAGGGCAAATGCTAAGAGCACTTTAGTGGCGGAAACGTCACACACCGACTTCCCAGCACAGAAAGGACAAATTCTAGAGCAAATGAAGGGTTTTATCAGGACGAACATGAGAGGGATGAATGAAATCCCGTGGGTCCGGATATGCAGTTATTAGTGAACCCTTTCTCCTCTGAGTTCAGGCTCACAGACGCCCCCTCTTCCTGTTCCTGTTCCTATTTATAGATTCATACACATCTTTAATCATTTATACTGAAGGGAGAGGAGGGAGTGGGTTAATGAAACGGATGTGGGCTCTTGGAAGGGTGCAGGTTTTGGCGGTTAATCACATTGTCATCTTGACTCTGTCTTTACACGTGAACCTCTGCTTGGCTGGTGTGAACTGATGAGGACAACAATCGACCTGAGGGGTCAGAGGTCACGAGTGAGCGAGTAGTGAGCAGAGTTTGATTGGCACATCTCTTGAGCCGTGTCTGTCTGCGTCACAGTTGTGCTCTCTGTGCTGCGTCTGCAGAAAATTGACTCGTTGTCCCTCAGAAGCCACTGTGAGCGAATCAACCATTACCTCTCAGGAGCACTGTGCCCTTTTACAGAGCTGCATTCTTACTCAACCATGACTGAGTCTGTCCTTGAACAAAAGACATTGTTTTTTGCATTTGCTCAACTCAGACAGGTACGATTTCACATTAGAATAAGTAAGGATTATTGTTTTAATTCAAGAAAAATAAACATATTGACCGAGTGCCATTTAAAGTTCTGACCTGGTTATCATTAACTAAAATTAAAACCATAAAATAAAAATCATTTTACTTAATGATTTTACAAATAACTGTATACTGAAATAAAAGAAAATATAAATGAAACTTATTTTATTTCATCTAGTTGCCAAGACATCTTTTTTCATTTTTTTCCAGCTGAACTTTAAAATAACTAAAACTGAAATAAAATGAATAAAATGTGTTAAAAATAAAAACTAATAAGAATCACAAAATCACAACAAAATTACTAAAACCTTAACTGAAATGAAAATGAAAATGGAAAATCTAATAATAAACGTTACACTGAACAAAATTATAAACGCAACACTTTTGTTTTTGCCCCCATTTTTCATGAGCTGAGCTCAAAGATCTAAGACTTTTTCTATGTACACACAAGGCCTATTTCTCTCAAATATTGTTCACAAATCTGTCTAAATCTGTGTTAGTGAGCTCTTCTCCTTTGACGAGATAATCCATCCACCTCACAGGTGTGGCATATCAAGATGCTGATTAGACAGCATGGTTATTGCACAGGTGTGCCTTAGGCTGGCCACAATAAAAGGCCACTCTAAAATGTGCAGTTTTATCACACAGCACAATGCCACAGATGTCGCAAGTTTTGAGGGAGCGTGCAATTGGCATGCTGACTGCAGGAATGTCCACCAGAGCTGTTGCCCGTGAATTGAATGTTCATTTCTCTACCATAAGCCATCTCCAAAGGCGTTTCAGAGAATTTGGCAGTACATCCAACCGGCCTCACAACCGCAGACCAGTGTAATTCAAAATATAAAACTAATAAAGCTAAAACAGTAATCAATGATATTAAAATAACACTGGTTCTGACTTTTTCCCCCAACATGTGCATATAACTATTTGTGTTTTGATGTCAAAACCAAAGAAAAACAATGGGGTTTGCTCATCTTGTATGGTTTTTACAATAAATCTTTATCTTTTTTTCTTAGTTTTTCTATATAACAAAACATATTAACATAAAGCAAAATAAAAATAATTTTAAAATGAACATAAAAGGTCTTTTTATAAAAATGTCAAATTTCAGCCAAAATATTAATTAAATGATTGAAGAAATAAATAAATAAATACCCACTAATCAATCATAATACTAATCACAGTACTAAACAATCAGTGTTGTGTATTTAACTCTTTAATTTTGATTCCTTTGATTACATGTTGTGTTGTATACTTCTACAGAGACACACACAAAATGTACTCAATTATAACTGCATGTAAACACATGCGTTAATCAATTTTGCCATTTTGGACCTTTAAACAGAAAACATGGATGCCAACAGTTTAACCTGTATTGATTTGATCAGTTCTTGATTGAACTAAAATTAACAACCTGTGATGCTTTATTATGCGGAAGGTGTGATTGTTAGTAAACTGCTGTCGTCAGAGGGGTCATGTTTTGTCTATGCTTGTTAAGCTGCAGCTAAACAGTTTGTTCTCTGGACCGTAATGTATGAATGGCCCCTTGACCTCTTGGCTTTTGGGAGCAACTATGGCCTCTGTCTCACACTAATTATGTCACTGCATTAACAAGTAGCTGTTATCCAAACCTCTTAACCCCTTCTAAGTATGTCTGGTGTGCGGCCAGATGAGGTCACCCCCCAACACAGACCTCTGTGTAGAGATAGCAGCCCTGTGCCAGTGCAACAGGAGACAGCTGTACACTCTTCCTCTGAATTCATGATAAAGCTATGTCTGGGCTTCTCAGGAAGTAGGATATAAGGGTTTGTTGTGCTAGAGATTATGCGGCTGACCATGTAGCAATATGATAGCCACTCTGTTAAACATTTCCCATGTTGTTGAAACTGACACTTACAACTTGTCTACATCAGACACGAAACAAAATCTCTTCCATAATAATCAAGAATCTGTTGTGTTGCTAAAAGACCTGTCACTGTCCACCCTGCTGAAAAAAAAAAAAATCAGAACAATAGAAACCATTACAGAATTTGTAATGGTTTTACTGGCTATAATGGGAATTGTACTGGTCTTAATGGAAACTGTAAAGATGCCTGATGGTCTCTACTGGTAATTGGTTGACTTCTATTAGTGGCTTGTTAAAACCACTAAATCCTAATGGAATATGTATCAAAACACACTACAAGAAACCATTTTTTAATGGTTTTAATGGTTAATAGTTGATGGTTTGTAATGTTTGCAATGGTATTTGTAGTGGAAACCATTAGAATTTCTGCGATGGTTTCTATTGTTTGTTTGTTTTTCAGTAGGGTTGTTTCATTAATATCAATGAAAGAATTATATTGACAATAAAAAGAGAAAACAATACACTGCTCTTTTTATTTCTATGCTCTTTATTACTGACTTGGATAATGATTTTTTTTCAGTAGAGCAGCCTTTGAAGGTGTTTCATTATTCATTAAGAAACTTTTGCAACATTGACATTTATTTAACAAAATCAAATCACGTTGAACTCGTTTGATCTGAGTAATGGCACTATTGTCTTCTTTAGAGCTGCTTTATAGCTGGATAGAATTTGTTTTGTAATTTATGAACTTTGTAACGTTGACACTGAACCGAATCAACATTGAAATGACCTCAATAAAGACAATTGTCTTCAGTAGAGCTGTTTTAGTTGAAATTGAAGCCATTTTTGTTGACATTTTGCAACACTGATATTTTCCTGTTTATTTCTGTGAAACAATCTGAATTTATATATATATATATATATATATATAATTTTATCATTTATATTATTAATGTTATAATTTATTTGATTTAAATCTGTATTTCTTTTCTCTTTTTTTCAAACAATAAAGTGTTTATTAGCATATTAATTCTGCGGTGCTATTTCACAAATTTTAGTATCTACTACAGAAATTTAAGTATTTCAGTATCAACCTCTCAGGTATCAACGATGCTTTATTTTATTCTCACTAAAGTTAGGAAGTTAGAAGGCAAACAACCCTATTTTTATCTCCTGTTTGATGAGAGACCACCCGTTTGACGCCACCATTTCCTTTTTTTATACCGTTTGCATTGCACAACTCCTTCTGCTTGAGCGACTGCACTGCTCTTGTGTCTCTCTGCACTTGTGCACATGTGTTCTTTGTGTAAGATGAGTTGGTGGAGTAACCGGTGATGACGGTTTACAGAAAGCGTGCTCTGCAGGAACAGACAGTAGCTGCAGAGACTGAACTGCTGGCAGCATGTGATTTTCTGTTCAAACGCACACAGCTTGCTTTAGTTCTCCCTCCTGCAGTCGTAAAGCAGACCCAGTGAAAAGCCCCTCGCTGGGGGCCTGACACACTAAACGCCCCCAAGCTATGCAGGTGTCAAAGGGGCCCTGTGTACCTCCTCAGAGAGCTTTTGCTGTCTCACTCTGTGTTAACATGTACATACAGACAAATTTCCTGTCTTGCATGCTTTGTTTGCAGGAGAATTCTGTTGTATATAGTTCATGAATCATGGAACTTGAATGATGTGTAACTTTGATCTTCTGCAGGCTGCTTATAGTGCATGTCAATATCAACTTTTCATTTTTTTTCAGGTCTGTGAAGATAATCAAAGATGTCGTCTAAGATGCATAGCTCTAATAATATAGCCCAGGCCAGAAGGACTGTTCAGCAGCTACGGATAGAAGCTAACATAGAGAGAATAAAGGTAAACGTAATGTTCATTTCACTTACTGTAGAAAAATTTACTGTGGCATACCATGGTATTACTGTCAAATACTACTACTTCATGGATTTAATGTTTAAATACCATATATAAATGTATGTTTCTCATGATCCTAAAGACGATTTGAAAGGGTGCCTTTGCATGAGTGTCTTCACAAAACTGAAATTTTAATTAAATTAAAAATATTTAAAAGTAAATGGAAGCCGATTGTGATGGAAAAATAGCCAAGAAGTGCCTAGCGTACTTGCAAACTCCTTCAAGACAGTTGAAATGGCATTCTTAAGTGGCACTTCATGAATGTGGTTGAGAAAATGAGTGTGCAGAGCAATACATCTAGAAAAAGGGTGACTTGCAGAAACTAAATGATAGGACATTTATAATTTTTTTTTGCTTAATGTAAGTTCTTGTACTTCTGTTTGCATGATTTTTAGGGCTGTCAGTTTGATATTTTAGTGCACTTTAGTACACACATTTTTTTTAAGCCAGTATGCTAAAAGAGCCTCCCTACCCACCTTGAAGTGCCATCTGAATGCCAATCTGTAGTCTGCGCAGCTTCATCTGCCACTACAGGCTGCACTATATTTACATAACACGATTTTAAACTAGAGACAGGAAACTTTTTATGCATTTTGGCTATTCATTTACAAGACAATAGCATTTTGGGGGCCTGAAAATGCAATTTTTTGAAAACGGGTTTCAAAGTGCAAGTTTTTGAAAATGATACCATTATCATCTCTGTGTAAACTACAGAAACACAAATTTGTAAAAACAGTGATATCATACGCATATGTGTTACTTGTTTAGTTATGCAGATGCGTAGTGTTTCTTTACAGAGTGACATCTCCTACCGGGTCTCATGACGAAAACGTATCTCTGGGAACTTTTTCGCAAGATGCGCAATATGCACCAATACATATCAACACTAGAGGCGGTAAAACAGTGAGCACTTGTAATTGTTTTCATACACAGTTATGTATTACAGCTCCGTATGTTTCGCTTTCATGGCGGTACATATTTTGCGTCCCGCGAAAACATTTTCGTCATGAGACCATATTGGACATTTCACCAACTACTGGCCTGGCATACATATTACAGTGTTTTTAGTCTTTTTCACTGATCCTTGTGAACAGGGATCATTTTGACAATGTTGTTGTCTGTACGAGAAACTTAAAAAATGCAAGGGAAAAACAGTCTTAAGTACATCGTTGTCATGCAAATATACCTTAGACTTTTCATCTTGCAACCGAATCTTAAATATAGAGCCTCAACAGACAGACAGACTATTAAAAAATTGTGCTGGTAGAATGCAAGAATGCCTTGGGTGAATAGCCCCTAAGTCTACAGTACCGCAGACAGATTGACAAACTTGATTGTAAATTGGACCGTAGACCACTGATAAGCTTATGCTCAGTGATGAGGTTCATACTTCATAGACATAGTTGAAATATTCTCCATTTGTGTTTTGCAGAAGAAGTTTAGTTGTACACTAATCACGAAAATATGTATGCACTTCTTCCTTCTGTGAAACGCAAAAGAAGGTATTTTGAAAAATGTCTCAGTGCTTTTTGTCCGTACAATGAAAATCAGTGGGTTTTAATATTGTTAACTGTTTCCATCCATGCATTTTTATGCGAATTTTGGTATGCCGCTTAAAAAAAACTCTGAATGGAAACACCAAGATGTGGATAAAATCTTAAAATGCACATATAAAAACCTGATCTCAATTGAGGTGGATAATTTTTTAAATCCGAATGACTAAAATCGATGGAAACACATTTACGGAATAAATTCCTCGATGCACAACAAAAAAACTCATGTGACTTTGCCTCAACAGACCATGTGATAGAATGACTGAACTAACCAGCACACCAATCTCATCGCACACCATCTCAAATGCTATTTTAATACAGTAGTTTTGAAATGCCTGAGGCAAATTGCATCATGAAAATGATTTGGTGTAATCACCTTCCATAACTGTCTCACACGATTGCATTCCCAAACATCAGGCATCTGAATGTTGACAGCATTTGTTATTGCATTTCATGTGCTGCAAATCATTTACAGTATTATGTAAGAAAAAAGAGCCACAGGCTTACCCAGTTGCAGAAACTTTCGTTTTAATTATTGATACTTTGCCAGTATTGCAGAAAGTGACGATGGAAACAAATAAAATGGAAATGGTGCTTTATTCGCAAATATTTTATGCAATATTCTAATTTCCTCATAAGTTAAATTCACAACTTTGTATGGCCAAAAAAAAAAAACTCTTGAAATATTCTCCTTTTATATTTTGCATGAGAACATAGTCATAGGATTGACAGAATTTTGAATGAACTATCCCTTTAATGACTAATGAATTGTTAATTTACAAATCACACAAATCTAACAATTGTTCATATTGTATCTCTTCTGTACAGGTGTCTAAAGCTTCTGCAGACCTCATGCATTACTGCAATGAGCATGCCAAGTATGATCCTCTACTTATGGGCATCCCAGCTTCAGAAAACCCTTTTAAAGATAAAAAGCCCTGTACTATATTGTAGTGGGATGCTTGAACTCTTGCTGTATGTTTTGATGTTCCCTTTCATTTTTTTTTTTTAATAGAAAGAATATGATCTTCAAACATTCGTTCACTATTTGCCTTAAAATGAGCTAAACCCCAAGCTATTATTTGATTGTATCCACACTAGAAATGTTCCTGTTGTCTATGAAAAGGAGAGCCAAAGCTCCCAGTAAACAAATCATTTGTGGTGCAAAGACAAAACCAACCCACGAATGAATTTTTCACTTTAGGGCACAGCACAGATGAGTTGTTTTCTTTGTGATAGTGTCCACTGATGTGGTTGTGTCTTCTGCAAATAAAGGATGAGGTCAGAGTGGGCAGCTCTCAGTATCATGAAGCACAGGAACGATCATTTTTAATGACTGCAATCTGTAATATATATCTGCAGATAAGCAGAGCCTCATCAGCGGTGCTTTGACCCCATTTGATGCTTTTAAAGGCGTCCAGTCGCAGGGAGGTGTGGGGGGTTGATGTGAGGGGTGAAATGTCAGCATCACAAATGTGTGAAGGGTTGTGTGCTTGTGCTCAGTGGAGGAGGAAACAGGTGTCTGTGGAGGCGTCACATTGACGCAATGCTGCTCCGGCCCTCCCTCATTAACTCACTGTGTCTGAACAATGGAGTGATACAAAGCTAACCCCTCCTGTCAAATCACAACACGCAAGGCTCTGCCCTTTTTATTTTCTCGCAGTAAACCGGGTGAACTGTGTTTCAAAAGTGCAACAACTGCCAAAACTTGCAGATCAGCATTTTAAGAGTAATGCAAGATGATGTGTTCATGCATGTGTATGGAAGTCTTCTTTATTTCCTACTTTTTTTTATTTTAATTAGTGAAACAAAATTTGGGAAACACTTTACAATAAGGTTGAATTTGTTAACATTAAAGGATTAGGAATCATGAGCTAGCAATGAAAAGCTAATTTTAACAGCATTTATTAGTTTATAAATTTATAAATATACTTCATAGCTAAAGTTAATTAATACAACCTAAAATGTTAAAAATGTATTTGTATACACTGTCATTCAAAAGTTTGTGGTCAGTAAAAAATTAAAATTAAGAATTTTTTTTTTCATTAAGATAAAATATATGCTTCTGTTAAGTAAGAACACATTAAACTGATTAAAAGTGATAGTAAAGACATTTTGCTCACCATATATATGTGCAGTATATTGTTATCATTATTGAAATATTATTACAATTCAAAACTACTTTTTATAATTTCATGTCTTTTAAAATATAATTTATTCCTGTGTTGGCAAAGCTTATTTTTCAGTAGCCAGTATGCCAGTCTTCAGTGTCATGCTGAATTTGTGCTTAAGAAGCATTTCTTCTTATCTACTTAATATAATTTTAGAAACTTTGATTAACAGAAAGTTCAAAATAATGTTATTTATTTATTTTTGTAACACCATAAATAGGCTTCTATTTAAAAAATAAAAAAAAATAAAATAATCTTGCCAAACCCAAACTTTTGAATGGTAGTGTATGTAGAAATGAACATTAACCTAACTAACCATTATAAGTTGTACTGTAAAAAGAAATATATTATTCATAGGTAGTTCCTGATACTTTTAACCTTAAAATTTGATCTTATTGCAAAATGTTACCAAAATGTGTTTGCTTCACCCATTTCTCCATTCTTTAAATGCCTACTTTCAGTAAATGGGATGAGATTTCCCCTACTCAAAACCTCTGAATTTGCATTAGAAAACTTTGTCTTGTGTTATTGCCCTGCGTATCTTAGATACAGTAGCAATACTTTATTGCAGATCATGGTACGTAATATGTTATAACCCTTTAATGATTATTTACGAGATGCCTTATGTTAATGTACACATTTCTTCTGATTGTTTTGATTCATAATCATTGTCTCTTTTTTATGACAAAATATCATTGTGCCATCTCATTCTGGGATCTAACCAGCAATAGAAACTCACATAGGGTCGCATATGATTTTTCTGTACACATACACTGAGCACACGATGATTTCTCTGATTGTAGTTATTTTTGTGACTGTTATAATCATGCATTTTGACATCATTCCATGTTTACAGCTCCTGTACCCTTTTTTGTAGTACTCTTGTGAATTGCCATGCATTTTGTGAAAGTGAGTGTGTAATGCCTTCATGACACAGCTGGCCGAAAACAACTTCACCAGACCAGCTGAACAAGCCTTAATGAAGTATTCCTGCTCTGACTCGTTCACTGCCGCGCTTCTGTCCCAAAACGACAGCCAGAGTTAAACTACTGTGAACCAGCGGCGCTGCAGTCCTACAGACATCTTCACTGTGTGTCTTCATCATTACACATCTGTCTCATGCCTCAGGCTGGACATATCTATGCCTGTGCATCATGCAACTGAACTTGAACAACAGTATGCTTTGAATGGCAATTTCAGCCTTGCTTTCTTGTTGAGTGATGCTTTTAAAGTGACATTTTTGTAATGTTTCCCAACAGTAGTATTGAGTTCTCTCAGTGGCCTGTTGTTAGTTGGACTGTTGTGTTTTTCTTGATGCTGTGGTCATTTCTGAAGGTGCTTTTGTATTGAAAATATGACATGCACAAGCTCTTCAGTCTGCCTTCTTATCTTGTTTGCCTTTAAAATATACTTTTAATATGAAGAGCATTCAGTGTCACTGTATTTGAGTGAATTTTCCACCTGTGCTGAAATTCCAGAGCTGGGTCCCAATGTACTACAAGATGTTGTCTTTTTCCAAATAAATACAGATTTATTCTCAGTCTTGTTGTCTTGTTTGTATATGTTCTCTGGTGAGTCCAGTCTAACATTTACATTTATTTATTTACAAGAGGAACTAATATTAACAAATGCCATAGAAGTATTGTTCATTGTTAGTTTATGCTAAAGTAGTGAACTATGGAAAGTGCCAAAAAATGTATGTCAAATAAACGCTGTTTTGAACTTTCAGTTAATCAGAAACTCCTGGGAAAGATATCATATCACACTTTCCATAAAGGTACTAAGCAGAACAACTGTTTTCAGTATTGTTAACAATAAACAGAATGCTTCTTAAGTGCCAGATCAGCATATTAGAATGATTTCTGAAGAATCTTGTGGATGCTGAAAATTCAGCTTTACACTTATAGGAATAAATGATGTTTTAAAATATAAAACAGTTATTTTAAATTGTAATAATATTTTGCAATATTACTGTTTTTACTGTATTTTTGGTCAAATAAATGCAGCCTTGATGCAATATACTAACTCAAAAGAAGCTAGTTAGCAGATCAAGTCTTTCAAGTAACAGAAGTATATAAAGTAGACTAGTAAGTGTGTTTTGGCATATCAAGTTTACTTTTGTGTCACTATCGGGAGAGGATAATGTGTATTTAATGGCTGCCTCATGCTGTCCCTCAGCTACCAGGTGTTCATGGTCTCACTATTCCCACTTGCTCTAATTTCTGTGATATTGTTTTATTTGGTGCTCCAGGTCAAAGCCCTGTTGTTATGCAATGATCCCAGAAGAGCGCTACTCATACCTGCTACACTCAGAAACAGGTCAGGCTGTATTTACTGCCCTATAACGATGTAATCAGCGGAGCGTCTTGTCTATGATTGATGAACTGGCTTTGTGGTCGTGTCATTTTTAGTGATAAGAGTTACCTGTCAGCTCGGCAGAAAAGCTCCAGGATAAACCCCGTAATCCTGTATGAGGGAAACAAGAAGCCTTTCAGTATATCACCTATTATTTATTTGTTATTACTCGGCTATATACCACAGCTTTGTGAGACCACAGGTGTCCATTAATGATGGGTAGAACACTAATACTTGAAATGCGTAGTATTGCTCTCCTGAGGTTAAAATATGTAGCCTTATACTGCTGCAGAATCAATATATTTGTGATTTTTTTTTTTATTGTTGAAAACATTTCTGCTACTTGTTTTTAGGATGCTTTGATGAATAGAAAGTTCAAAAGAACATCATTTATTTAAAATATAATTTTTTTGTAATAATATGAAAGTCTTTAATGTTACTTCTTTCAGTTTCTTTCTTTAAAATATATAAATAAATAATATAACCTGTCCATTAGCTTTTGAACAGTATAGTATAATCACTTCATGTGGCAAGTAAAGGGTTAATTACAATAGCTTTTTACTCCTCTGAGAAGCTCAACATTAAATTAGGTCTGTGGCACTGCAGTTGGTCCTTTCAGAAACATTTGCATTCCTTGTGCGTGGGAACAGCCGACGTCTCACTTCCACCTAAAATCATGGTGCCAATGATCCCCAAGAAGCTGGAGTTTCCCAGCTCTAGGCACTTTTGGAGAGAAAGTACCACTGTGTCACTCCACTTACCTGCAAACCTGTATTTAGCAGGATGAGGGTAATGGCAGGCCGGGCGGTAGAAACTCCAGAGGTCATTGCAGCAGGGACATAATGTCAGCTCTGTTTACTTCTAGTCAGCTTAGTACAGAAATACCAATCCCAGAATGGCCCAGTCTGGCTCTCTGACTGGGCTTTTGCACCACAGTTAGTGTGTAGAGTGGGTAGGTCCCAGCTTCAAATTTATTCCTCAACTAAAACACTGTTGTATTTTTACCCCCTCGTCCCTCTATATACATTTTAATACAAAGGAAGGACTCCCAAAAATGATGATCACCCAAAGATAGAAACATATTTAGACACTGAAGAAAAAAAAAGGTGCAAGATTTACTTTGAAATTGCAAGTAAATTTCACAAATAATTACAATGTAAGTAACTCATTGAATTGAATGTGAAATTTTGAAGTAGAAAAATTGAAATTTTCTTGTAAAACAATTTATTTACAAATTTGAAAAAAGAATTAGTGTACTGCAAGAATAAAACTTTACATAACATAAAAATGCTTCATGAATTCTATTGACAATAGAATAGAAAATTTTTTCCGAGAAAAAAAGTCAGAATTGCGAGATACAAACTCGAAAAAAAAATCACTTTATTTCTCGCAATTGCGAGTTTATCCCACAATTGTGACTTTATATCTTGCAATTCTGACTTTTTTTCACAATTGTGAGTTTATATCTCACAATTTACAAATCAGAATTGCGATAGAAACTCGAAAAAAAAAACACTTTATTTCTCCCGTAATTCTGACTCTATAACTAATAATTGTGAGTTTATATCTCACAATTCTGAGAAAAAAAGTCAGAATTGCAAGTTTATATGGTGCAATTCTGAGAAAAAAAGTTGGAATTGCAAAGAAAAAGTCAGAATTGCGAGATAAAAAGTTGCAATTACCTTTTTGATTTTTTTTATTCAGTTTTATTCAGAAAGCAGAATATATTAAATATATTACAAAACTTATATATAAATATAAGTTCTACAGTGTCTTTCTTTTTAACTGATTACACAAATATATGTAATAGTTTTTAAAATGAGTGGATTTGGGCAGTACAATATATGAAAAAATGGATATTCATTATGAGATTTGACAGATTATATTAAACAGTGTTATTAAATCATTAGTGTTTTGTATTTTTAAAGATTAACATTAAGTTAGATGATGACAAAGCATGCACAATTGAATACCTCAAAAATTAAAACATTTATATGCATATATTGTGCA
Source organism: Tor tambroides (assembly GCA_021397915.2). Classification (NCBI taxonomy): domain Eukaryota; kingdom Metazoa; phylum Chordata; class Actinopteri; order Cypriniformes; family Cyprinidae; genus Tor; species Tor tambroides. Next base: position 25,015 of record JAFVLL020023183.1, on the reverse strand, counting down.
TCCATAGTTTAGGGGGAAGATCTCAAACATCTCCTTGTGAACCTATTGAGGATAAGTGGACTCCTGTTTGAAATATATAATGACCCAGTTTCTACTAAAAGCCTGAATTCTGCTTTCCAGCAGCAACTGCTTGAGCAATGCAGCGAAGCTTTAGCTGGAAATGAAACAACGGTTTACAGTGGTATTCAGTGTGTATTAGGGTCTTTCCAGTCCTCTCTCTCTTTGTCCTGTCTCAGTAAACTGAGCAAACGGAACAGAGGGCTATTTTTAGTTGTCAGCTCTCCTGCTGCAGCCTTGAATGGCCTTGACTCACTCTATGTTTTTTTTTCCTCTTTGTCCATATTTTAACTCGGCCATCATTTAGCATGTCCCCCACCCCTGCTGATGCTGTCAGGTATGATTCACTCTCTCAGCGCTGTTTCTATTTCTGGCTTGGTCAGGGCCCTGATTATCTCCTGTTTTGTGTAAAGACACGGCCACGATGACCCGACGTCATGCGTCTCCCAGCTGCCGTAGTGAACGTAATGGAATTCTCTGTCCCGCCTGCTTGTGGAAATAGCTTTTTTTTAGCAATACAAGAGAAGAAAGCTGTTGGACGGTTTTCAAAATGCTGTTGACAAAAAGCCCAATGACACTTTAAAACTGCCTTCTACTCTACTGCCCTCAGAATGTGCCTGTCTCGTGAAACATTTTGTACACAGTGCATTTATATTATCAAAATAAATAGTTGCAAAAAGCAAAAAGATTTTTGTGCATTTAAATATCCTTTGTGGTTTTTGTGCACACTCGTTGACCAAAAAGTGATAATGTTTTAAGTAGGAATACAGTGATATAAAAATTCTGTCTAATTCCTATAAGCCAATAATATTATTTTATTTATATAATTTTACGGCTGATAGCAGGGTGAAAAAAAAATCACCCTTAAAAATCTATTCAAATTTTTACATGTTGAAAAGTATTTTTCAAATGCTATAAGTGGATTTAGCCATCACAACATTATAATGTACAGTACAAAAAATGGATTTTCATTTTAAGGTTTGCTAAGATCTATGATTTTATGACTAAATTTAACAGTGCAGTTAATTTATTAGCATTTTTTATAGATAAACGTTGTGCATTTACCATCATCTAAGTCAGGGGTTTTCAAACTTTTTTGTCAGCCGAACCCCTTTGACATAAATTATTTACTTGAAGTACCCCCTGATATTTTAAGTAAATATTTCAATAATTTAATGGCACGTTTGCATGTTTAACTTTAAAAACTATTTTTATCAGTTTTAAAGTTTCAGTAATATTTATATAGCTATTGTTATTATTACGCTCAGAAAATTATAAAAATTCATATTACTTTAATTTACAATGTATTACATTTTTTCCACAATACCTTTTTAAATATAGGGTTTTCCAGAAAGAGAATTATTTTTATACATTTACATGACAATTGTATAAAACTACAACATTTATTTTAATTTTTTTTTTTTATTAATTCGCTAATGATATACACTCTCATGAACCCCCTGCAATTCCCTCACGAACCACCAGGGTTTCCACTTTGGGAAACCCTGATCTAAGTGAATGTTAGATGATCGCAAAGCTAATCTAAATGTTAAAATATGTACAAAAGTACAATATCCAAAAACACTGCATATGATTAAAAAAAAAAAACTCTGTAATATCAGCCGATAACCGATATGGTACCGATATTCTGTGCATGGTGTTTTCATAAAGTGTTTTGAGACACTATAACATGTGCATGCATGTAATAACAAATACACAAATATGCATAAACATATGTATTTCACAGACAATAGAAACACTGCCAAAGACAGATGCACATGGGTCAGACATTTTATTTTTAAATTTCTGACGATGCACGGAACAATATAAATACAATTAATAAATTAAAAGTTTTAAAATTAACAGTTTAAAATACGGAACATATTCCAGAATGGTTGAATTAAAACAAGTAACTCATTTCTATCTAAATCAATAAAGACTGTTGTATATTCCCTTTTAAATAATTATAATACAGGGCAGCATTAACATCATAAGTTATGGTCTTTAAATTGCAGTATGTCTGCAAAAGGGTCATGCCCATCATTTAACAGTCCATCTGACCTCCGACAGTCTGATCACATTTCATTGAGTAGATTCCAGTTGAACACACTCCAGTCTCTCAGCTCACTCTTAGTACTCTAATCCAGCATGTGTGATTTGTGCGGTTTCCTGTACAGTTCCCAGCAAACTTGTCGTTCCCTGGCAGCATTGTGAACACAGTGCTGAGTCATTCTTCCTGCTCTGAGGTGAAACCATGAATCGCCTGTCCAACCGGACAAACAAAACCCACACTTCTGATCATTGGGTTTGCTGGAAAACATATCATCCATTGCATTTTGTTAATCCCCCTCATGTCTCATTCTCAGTGGCATTAGGCTTCATCCAAAGCAGAACACAAATGTAGTGCAGGAGCTTGTAAAAGCTCTGACATTGTTTGTCCGATTTTCTTCATCATCGTTCGGGCAGATTGATAACCGGCACCCACTGGTCCAAACCCCGACTGTCTTTGCAGAATCGATTCAGTTTGCTGAGGGCTGGGTCCTTCCACGTGGATGACTGTGGATTCTGTGAGAGAGAAGAGAAAAACTGTAAATGCACAATTCAGAAGGTCCACAGCAAGAGTCTGGCGGTGAGTGGTTTTAACAGCTGCTGGTTAACGGACAAGCACTTGTTTTCAAAGGGCCTCTCTCTAATTTGTTAAAGATGGTCACTTCACAGAGCTTTTCTTCCAGGAAACCGTCTTTGCAGAAATGCCCCAGTGTTGCACAGGAAGTTCGGCGAATACTAAAGGCAGCCACAGAAGTTCAGCACTGCTATTAGATCTCACTGAAGAGCTGCCAGTTTACTGCAGCCCCAGACCAGCTGGAATTCCACATCACAGACGCTCTAATGGACCATTGAACTTTAAACTGCTTCAGTCGTGCTGCCCTCAAAGAGTTTAACTAAACCTTCCTGGCAGTTAATACGAATATGCATGAACAATTCTGCAAAGGTGCAGCTGTGATCGATCTGTGCGCTCGAGGCTACCTCGTGTGTGAGCAATAAACTGATACTAGGAGAATGCAATGACACATACGGTGACTAATACGCAGTGGAGGTCCATCGACTCTCCTCCTGGTTTCACGCCCTCCAGGATCTCTGCCAGACGTCTCATGTTGTTCACTCGTAAGATATTGATGTCATTCTCGCAGCAGAACGCTTGAATCAAGGTAAAATGAATCTGGAGCGCGACGTCTTTCACATCCTCCTCGTCTGTGGCCAGCAGACATAAAACCACATTATCTGGGTCCCTGTGAAAATGATGATCAAAGTACATTTAAAAATTAGCAAAAACGTTAGTGCATCAGCCCTTCTTCAAGTCACAACTTCATTATACAAAATAATGACAATGTTGAGTCATGACTTTAAGACTAATGATGGCCACATGAAAAAAAAAAAAGTTAATCTATTACCGATCTAAGAATTTATCGCATTTTTAACAAATGGAATGACCCAATTATGGTTTGGAAGGGATCTGCAATGACCACTTACACATTAAGTGACTTCGCAGCCTCATAAACTCCCACAGTGATGCAACCCTGAGGTAACGCAGCAGTCAGGACCTCTTCCAGTGCCTTTTCAACCGAGTCCATTCTAAGAGATGATTAAAAACACACACATATTAGCTTTCATTTACATACAAAATAAACAATTTAATTCTCTTAAAGAGAAAAAATATAGGTTAACCTTCTGCATGAACGCGATTTGCAGCTGAATAGAGGACATTTAATCAAAGTCACGAATAGTACTGTCCTTCGATCAAACTTCTGCAAGCGATGCAGCAAAGCATTTTAAAGTAACGATAACAGAGGATAATGTGCAACGACAGAGTCGTTCGAGTACAAGTCATTTATAAGTACACGAGCAGATCACCAAGAGGAAATCTGTGTTCAAATTTTCGAGAAATGATTTGTGAACCTCGTGATCTTTCAACGGCACAGACAGATAACATGCGCGTGATGCTCGGCTCAAACAAATATGCAAAACCAGTCAGTTTTATATGAAAACTTACCTTTCCGTTGCGTTGTCTCCACACGGGTCTTCAAAAGTCATATTGCACATTAGAAACGGATACCCTTAGTATGTCTCGCGCACTGTTCTCCGTCAGCATGTAATCCTGTGCGATTCAGGAGCACGAATGTGCTGCTCGTGCGGGCTCGTGGAGTGATAAACTGACGCTCAGTTGTATCAGCAGAGACAGTAGAGTACTCACTCCAGCCTCATTTACATACCGTCTCTGATTGGTCAGCTCACGTGGACACGCATCACGAACAAAGAGAGCGACAACTCTATTAACGTAAATGCAGTTACTTTTAAAATACCTTACAATATTTTCTAAATGTTTTGCATGCTCAATAATTTGTTTAGAAATCACACAAGAATATACAGCAAAGAATATAACAAAATAAATGTTGCTTCAGGCCAACAATAATCTTTCTAAGCGACGAATTTGAGTGATCAACGTGATTAAAGTGACATCTGGTGGCGGATTAGTGAAGTCTTCACTGAATAACTTCGTACTGTATGATATAAATGAGCTAGAATATAAATATGGAAATTTAAAATACATAGTTTAAAATACATGCTAGTTTAGTAGTTTTAAAATTCAGTGCATTAGCAGAATAAAGGTTAAATAAGCTAGAGTACATGGGAAATTAGCGTAGTTTTAAAGTACATAACTAGTTTAAAATAAAATACATGCTTAGTTTAATAGTTTTAAAATTTAGTGCATTGGCCAGTGTTTCGCAGTATTAACTGCTAAACTAGTAGATTAGGTAGCCATAACCTTTAACTGTTGACAATAAATAATTTATAGTTTAGTTTTTATTTTTATTTATAATTTAACAAGTATAGAGAACCGTAAAGAATGGAGTGAACGCATTAATATATGCCAATAGATCATCGCACAAGGTACAAAACTTACTGAGAGACTTTGCACTGACATAGTAATTTAATTGACTTATATATTAATTATCAAAGGCTGACCAGATTTTTTGTCTAAATCAATTGTCTAAAGAATCATCAGTAAGAAGTGTTTGAAAAGGTACACATTCATTTTTTACTTTAATAATCTGCATGCATATATAACTGCACAATTTTGCACAGTTCCCTTCATAACATGGCAGTGATCTCCTCCCATGAGTAAATGCTGTGTTCCTCCAATGTGTGTCCGAGCAGCTCCAGCGTCTGTGCGCCATGATTCCGCACGACGTGGCAACTTTGAATATTCCAAATATGGGAGTGAGTTCAGAAAGCTCAGGGCGGCTGTCAAACCTCTGTACGCAAACACACTGTAAGTCCTGCTTTGATTTATTTCACATTTACCGTTATTTTATGTGTAAAACAGCTTATTTTTATGTTTGAACCCGTATTTGTGTTTGTTTTTACACAAATGAATGGCTTCAGTTATGTATTTAAAGTAAAAATAATAAAAAGCCGATGTCCAGCTGTTGACAACAGCTGTTTAGAACAGCCACGAAGAGGTTCATCAGTTATAAGGTGTATTTTGACTTGAGTTCTGAATTCCCTTTTAGAGGTAGAAACTTCAAGGCAAAGAAACATATGGATAGACTTTGATACTACAGTAAAGCAGGTTCATGGTTCAGCTTTGTTTGTGTTGTGCTCTGAAATGATGTGGCATGTGCACTTTGAAACTATGACAGGACACAACACAGTCAACAGCGTGTTTGTATATGAAAAACATCTCAAATAGACACCTGTGAGTTATTTGAAAGTTGCTTAATGAGGAAATGTTTCTTGTCAATTATGTTTAATAACTATATTAAAAAACTTACAGTAAGTTTCCTTTCTATGTATATTTTGCGGGCATCACAGTCACACCAAGTCTACTTTATATTAACCACTAAGATTTCAATTAATCATTCGCTAAAGCACTAATTGTGTAGATTTTATCATTGTAATTAAAAAAATTATTAATTTCTGTAATTACATATATTCTGTAATTACACGTAGACTCTAACCACTCTTAAACCAAACTATTACCACTATTTGTTTTCCTTAAGTACCTAATAAAAACTTAAAATCTCATACTGATGTTTTTAGGTATATCAAAGTTACCAGACAGACTGAAAACAAAGGTTGTTTTTGATTTACTGCTCTCTTCCTGATGAACAGCCTCTGTATCTATGCTCACTGATAACATTTGACTTACAGGAGCCAAAATCCTCCCGTTCTTACTAACAACTGACTTTTGTCTGTGTAAGTGCAGTTTGCTTTAAGTTTATCCGGCGCTGTGTCTCGTGATGGAGCCCAGAGGGCAAGGCTGGCATACGCCAGGCTATCAGTACCAGTCTAGTAACAGAGACGACCACTACAGATCCTCCCAACAAACACCGTATTACTACCCACCTACAGACCCGAGAGGGAGAGAAAGACAGTGGCCCCATGTGGATCCTCGCTATGGAAGCTACATGGCCAGTCCTCCTCCTAAACCAGAGTATATTCCTGGATATAGCAACGCTTATGCATCAAATCAACCGTTACACTTCAGACCTCACTCCAGGTAAATCAGCAAAAATCGTTTTCTTAATTAGTATTTTATTACTTGTTTTCCTGTAAACATGTAAATGTCCTTGAACCTTTAAAATTTATCCAAAATAAATCTACTTGAGAAGAAAAATAGCATAAAATATTATGACTTTTTTATGAGAATATATCTGAATTACTGTTTGCTTAATTTCTTTAAAGTTGGCTAATCAGTTTATTGGCATAAATCGCAATACACTTTGTTATTGGCATAAACGTCAGAATACTTTTTTTTTTTTTAAATTTTAATGTCATTTCACAGAATAAAAATAATGCTAAGTTAATTGTGAGATGAAGTCTACAATAAGAAAAAAACATTGTGAGATATGAAGTTGAAAAAGAAGTAATAGTAATAATAATAATTTAAATTTTGTTAAAAAGTAAAATTTTGAATGTTCAGACATTTTACCAAACTCAAAATAAAGACAAAAATACTGATTAAGACACCTTTTTAATATTATTTTGAATATACGCTACCCTTTAAAAGTTTAATGTCAGTACTATTTTTTTAAAGAAATTAATGTTTATTTTATTAGCAAGGATGCATTAAATTGATCAAAAGTCACAATAAAACTTTTATATTGTTACAAAAAAAATTTTTTTTTTTTTAAATTTCTATTCATCAAAGAATCCTAAAAAGAATCACAGTTTCAACAAATTATTAAGCACTATTTTCAATGTTAAATAAAAATAGAAAGAAATAAAATTAAAACCAGTATTTTAAACTTTAATTTTTTACAATATTACTTTTTACTCTATTTTTGATCAAATAAATGCAGACTTGGTGAGTATAAGAGACTTAGCCTATGTTGACTGCAATCTTGTGAACAGTATTTAATATTAATATATTTCAGGAAGACCCGGAATCTCATTTTTTATTATTTGTCATTGGATGAGCACAGTCTCTCAGGTCTAACTACTAATATCTGTTCAGGCAGGAATATGACTACCCCGCCTCCAGCTATTGGCCCTACAGAGAAGACTACGGCTATTATGATTACCATGGTTATCACAGATCACAATACAGCTCCCCAGGTACAAAATATTCAATCACGCGCCCTCAGTTTTTAATTCTCACCAAAATTCAAACTCACGTTTAGCCCATTGGTGTTTTGTAGATGGTGGTGGCTGGAGCCAGACAGATGGCTGGAGAACAGAGGGGTATCAGGGCAGAGGACTGCAGCAGGAGTTAGCAAGAACTTCATACTTAGATCAGCAGGGGTCTGTTGATGGCATACACTTATACTTTATATGCTCTATCGTGCCTACAAATCTTTGTGTGCATTTCATATCAAGTGACCTTAAACATTTATTTAACAGCTATAGCCATAGAACAGACAGTCAGTATGACCATGGTGTTTCAGAGAGACAGCACAGAGAAAGTATGGAAAATGGAGATGGAACTGGCGAGGTTTGTTTCCAGAAAATGCTTTTCATAAGATTCCATTTCCAGCAATGCTGTGCTTATGCTTTTTGAGTGTACTTAACCTAAACTTTTGAACAGTAGTGTATATATTCCAGCTCTTTTTGATTATCCCTCAGGCTGTTTTGTTTTTCCTTCCCTAGATGTATGATAGTGGAGCTCTTGCCAACTCTAAAGCATCGGGTCTGTCCTCAAGCAGCTATGAGCTCAGTCAGTACATCAATGGAGCTGAACAGAGTGAGCCTGAGCTCATATCTCACACAGGTTTGTCACAACCACGCTTCTTAATACTGAACTTTAATGCTTTGTGTTTTTGTGTTCTACAGCACTTAGTTACAGTCCTTGAATCTGGTTTATCTGGTCATTTGATTTAGATGCTGTACCCATAGTGGTAGCTCCACTAAAGTTCTGCATCCCTCATGTGGCAGTGAGTTTTGGGCCTGCAGGTCAGCTGGTAAGGGTCAGTCCAGCTCTTGCCTCTGAGGGAGAACCTGCTCAAGTGGAACTCCACAGTCTGGAGGTACAAAAATGAAGGCAAATAAGGCATAATATGAAGTATTATGGTGGATTTAATATGTTCTTTAATGATTTTAGGTGATTCTAAGTGACACACATGAACAGCAGGATATGAGAGACTTTCCTGGACCACTGGCTAGGTATGATATTCCAAAATATCCCTCTCCCACAATAATGCTTAAATTTGCAAGACATTAATTCAACCTGAAAACTTATATATATTATATAAAACTTATAAACTATATATATATATATATATATAGATGGATAGATAGATAGATAGATAGATAGATAGATAGATAGATAGGAATGGACTGTAATCCCATGAAACACTGCAAATAATAATGAAATTAAAAATAAAAAACATAAATATTGATTTGAAGTTTATTATAGATATAGCAGTCAAGTATGTAATTGATTAAAAAACAGCAAATTTCTTTGCAGTTGTGCTGCTCAAAGTTTTTGTGGAAAGAGAGGTACAAAAAAATTTGCAAGGATTTTTTTTATGAATTAAAAAAGTTCAAAATAACCTGTAAAATGGCTGTTAAACATGATTATTTAAAAAAAAAAAAAAAAAGATGAAAAAAGCATATACCATCTATTAACAACTTTATAGCTCACAGTAGGTCTGTCTTTAAATGTTTATATAAAAGATGTTGCTAGAAAATCTGTTGTCCTCTAAGGAGAAAATAAATGGGACTTATACTTCCAGAACCCAACTGTTGCACTCTGTATGGAGGATAGTTAAAAATAATCAGATTTTGTAGGCTAAATAAAGCTTTGTAACCCCACCTGCTTAACTAGATTTCTGCTTTTCTTCTTTTTTCATGAAAGGGAGGATTTGCATAAGGTGGATGCCATTAATTTTGCCCTCCAAATGTCAGAGAAATGTCTGAAGGATGAGAAATTAGAAGATGCCACTTCTGCTGCCCTCTTGTGGCATGTACTAATATTGCTGTGCAGACAGAATGGAGTAAGTTCCATTACTCATTACACACATCTCATTACATTACAGTATTTTAAAACCATTCTTTTCAGTTCTGTTTGTGTGCCCCTTTTACACCGTTAATGTAATTATGTGTTGGTGTTATGTAGAGAATCATGGGTTCAGATGTTGCAGAACTGCTGATGAGAGACTCCAGTTCTTTGGGGGCGTGTGGGGTCTCTGGTGATGGAGAAACTCTCATTGATCTGAGTGAAACACCCACACAGGAAAAAGAGACCCTCAACTTTGCCGACCTCCTGACTGGATTTCCACCAACTGACAAAGAGGCTTCAGAGCAAAACCTTCAGAGATACACAAAACTACTGCTCTCTGGCAGAAAGAAGGTTAATGCTTTTATTGAAATGTATTTTCTACCTTGACTCCCACAATCCAACCTTTTTTCTGAGATTTTTTGACTGGTAAATACCTTGTAAAACTGTTTGCCCAATGCAATTCTTTCTTTGTTGTCATATTTCCTACTGAAAAAGGAGATTGGGGCAGGACATAATGAAGGATTTCTTATTTCATTCTTTTTCTTCTCCATTTTATAGCCTCATTTTAGAGGGCATTTTATTGAACAGAAATATTTTTTATGACTCTGCAAAAATAAATCATCAATATAAATGCTTTAATCCATTTCATATCAGAGAAAGACATTGTACACCGTAAATTTGTACAATACCGTTAAAAAGTTTGTGGTTGGTAAGATTTTATAAATGTTTCTGAAAGGAGTCCCTTATGCTCACCAAGGCTTCTTTTTTATTATTAAAAATAGATCAGTAGCAAAACCACAAATATTACTGCAATTTAAAATAACTGTTTTCTAGTTTGATATTTTTTTAAATGTAATTTATTGCTCTGATGGCAAAGCTGTTTCTTTTCAATTATTACTCCAGTCCTCTGCGTCACATGGTCCTTCAGAAACCATTCTAATATGTTGTTTTGATGCTCAAGAAACCTTTTTATAATCAATGTTGAAAACAGTTGTACTGCTTAATAATTTTGTAGAAACTGTGGTACAATTAATTATTTTCAGAAAGAACGGCATTTATTTTAAATTAGATTTTTTTTCTAACAGTGTAAAAGTCTTTACTGTCATTTTTAATTAACTGAATGCACCCTTGCTGAATAAAATGATTAATTTCTTAAAAAAAAGAAAACTTTCCTCAAACTTTTGAATGGTAGTATGTATATATTTGTTAAAAGCATTTAAAAATAATTTCATTTATATATATATATATATATATATATATATATGTATATGTGTGTGTGTGTGTGTATGTATTTATAATGTGATTTCTTTCTTTTCTTTTTTTTTTTCTTTTGAACCGTGTTCAGTGCCTTGCCTCACTCGTAGCGATCTTTTTAGATCTCCCTTGTCTGATCTTTTCTCCCCACTTCTTCCCTCCCTGCAGGAGGCGCTAGAGTCAGCCATGCAGAGTGGTCTTTGGGGTCATGCTTTATTTCTGGCCAGCAAAATGGACAGCAGATCCTACAACAACGTGCTAAGCAGGTTTGTAGTACTGTACAAGATGATTGACACAACCATTACCGGGACATCAACATGTGCAACCACTCCCCATCAGTAACTGCCACAGTCTGTCATGTTTTCAAATAGCACGAATCCCTGAATCATCTGTTCATGTCTCTATAAAATCTGTTAGGCTTTGATTGGTTTATGCATGAATTTTATTTGAAGTTACACATTTTACACTCCGTAAACACTCTGGTATGAGGTCAGATCAACTATACAGTTGCAGAGCCACAGATAGGTCAAGGTTATTTTAAATACTTCCTGGCACTTGCCAATTCTGAGCAATCTGATCTGTTTCATTATTAGCACTGGCGTACCTTGAAAAATGTCTCATGGAGAAGACACCTTTTCATGAATTGGTAGCAATCCCAATAGTGAAATACAGTAGTAAGCCCAGAAAACAGTACAGTAAATGAGTTATATTTACACATGCTCATGAGAATAGCAGCAAAAGGATCCGGTTTCATTTCTGAGTGGGACTTGCCTGGAAGATTGCGTGCATATCCCTGTAATGTTTTAGCTGCTTTCATTTCATGGAAATGTCACTCCTTTTGTGCTGTGTTTTGAGTTAAGAAGGTAACATTTTTGTTTGTTCACATGTACGTTATGAACTTGCTGACTAATACGTTTGTGCATGCATGCTATGTGCATAGATGTCACAGTATACTCTTGTGCCAAACTAAACATATGTCTATGTTATAGCAGATTGAATATTTATGTATGTGTTTGACAGGTTTACAGGCAGTTTGGCTCCTAGTGACCCTCTGCAAACCCTCTTCCAGCTGCTCTCTGGGAGGATTCCGGCTGTTTCCATGGTACTCTACAACATTTTGTGCTCATGTTCTGTTTATTGTAATTAAAGGCAATTTATTGCTCTCATGTTATTCTAAACCCGTTTGTTGTTATTTTATCTGTGGAGTGTCAAATGAGAAATTTGAAGAATTTTTACACAGTTCATAAAACGCAACAGCTTTTAGTGACTTCATCATGCTGATTGTTGATATGGACACAGGCTAGACACAGTGTTATTTTATTGATTTTTTTATTATTTTTATTTATTATTATAATTTTTTTTACAGTTTTGAGTAACTAACTTCATTTATTTATTTATTTTGATTTTAGTTTTAGTTTACAGTGTTAGACATGGCTAGTTTACAAAAAAAAAGTATTTCTTACAAATTATTTTCTTTTGAACTTATATTCATCAGAAAATAATAATTTGGTTTCTAAAATAGTATTAAGCAGCACAACAATTACAAATATTCTTTAAGCACTAAATCAGTTTATTAAAGGATTTCTAAAGGATCATGTGAAAGCTTTGCCATTACAGGAATAAGTATTTTCAAATATCTTACAATATTACTGTTTTACTGGATTTTTGATCATATAAATGCAACCTTGGTGAGCATAAGAGACTTCTTTTAGACAAAAAATCTTACCGACCTCAAACTTTTGAACAGTAGTGTACAGGGAATGTAGTGCTTCCATAATGTTTTTGTCATTTTGATAAATGTACTACCAAGAGCTTCTTCAAATTCAGCATTTCTACAGCAAATCTTCTTCAGAATTTCCCATTTTATGCTTAAATTGAAAAAATAACAGCATATGGATTTGGAATGACATGACAGTGAGATAATAATGACAGAATTGTTCATTTTGAATGAACTATGCCTTTAAATGGAAGTGTAATACAAATACTTCTTGTCACACCTGACTCTTTTTTACTCTAAATTATCCTCTCTGGCTTTTTTTTTTTTTTTTTTGGATTATGCTCTCCAATTCCGCTTTTCAGTCCTGGAGTAGTGAGAAATGGGGAGACTGGCGACCACACTTAGCTGTTTTGCTGTCCAATGAGACAGGAGACCCCATTATACATCACAGGTCCATCATCACCATGGGTGATACCCTAGGTAACGTCTAGTCCAATTTCTAGAAATAACCATCTCCTTGTAAGTTCTGTCATATTTTGGTCTAATGTTAAATGATTCTTCAGGTAGATCTTGTCTTTATGTTCTCATCTAAGCCTCCAGGGATATGCTGTATGCCTCCCAGATCTGCTACCTCACGGCTCAATGTCCCTTTGGCTGGTACACAAACAGATCAGAACGCCTTGTGCTTCTGGGCAGCAAGCAAAGGTGAGGATTTAGCATGAACACTAAGATATCTAAATGGCTGAGTTCCTGAATACAAATGGCTCTTCCATTTAACTCTTTGATTGCAGCGTTCTGTTTTCCAAGTTCTGTCACAACTCTGCCATTCGCTGTACTGAACTCTTTGAGTACTGCCAGAGGCTTGGAAATGCTGAATTTATCATTCCTGCTTTTCAGGTAGCATTCATACATTAACTACAGAAATCTTAGAAAATCAGGGAATCCGAAGGTCTGAGACCACTATTGGAAATGCTTATATTCTAATTTAATTTTTTAAAAATCATTACATATTTGATGAAAATTATAGTTAATTTGTTTTAAGGTAAATTTTACTTCTTTATTTATTACCTAACTTTACATTGTTTTAAATTGTTCAGTGTGGTCTCAGCCTTCTGAACCCGGTCATAATTTTCAAATTGTTCAGATTATATGACTGTTTCACATTTGTTTATTTCTGTATTACTATGGTTCAGTCAGTGTGTGTTTTTACTGTATGTCTTATCATAGTTATTGTTGTGTTGTGTTCTATATAGGTGTATAAATTCCTGTATGCATGCCGGTTGCTGGACTGTGGTCTGATTTCTCAGGCTTTCCACTACTGTGAGGTGGCGGCAAAAGCTCTGCTCAGGATAGAGGAACCCCATGTGGTGCTGCTGGGAGAGCTTATTAAAGTAACACACCTATACATACAGTGCTAACACTGATCCTGCAGTTTTGTTCATTTTGCGTATGCGTTAAAAAGTGTTTTGTGATCTGTCTGATTTGTTTGCTGCCACAGTTGGTGGACAGACTGAAGTTCTCTGAGGCTCAGCTCAGTGACACAGGTCAGCCTTTCCTGGATCCCGACTGGCTGGTGCAGATTCGTTGCAGACACCAGGCCATGCTGGTAAACCCAAAGTTTGTACAGTATACATGATAGTCATTAGTCCACTTTAAGATCAGCAGGACTGTTTATAGCAAGACTAAATACCATCCATATGGAACTACACTATCGTTTTTCATAACCCACGGTGCTTGCTCACCTTCAGGTCCTGTATATATTGACATCCATCTTGGGGTCTTGGGTGAAATGGTCACAAGTGGTCATATATATAAATCCAACTAAATAAAAACATTATGAAAAATATAAAATATATTGAATTTTGCATATACATATGTATGCTTTACATGATTTTAACCCTTGTTTTGCAAAAATTGATTGACAGGTGAGTCGGCTGTCTTTCACAATTGTACGGGGCACATTAGAAGCCATACTGCAAATGCAAAATGGTGTAATTTGTTTATGTTTAACGCCATACGTGGTTTCTGTGAAAATGTTTTGGACCCCATTTATAGCTGTATTTATAGCTAAAACATGATCATTCGATATGGATGTAGCAGAAATCCCACCCTGCAAAAACTCATTTCAGGGAGGTAGCCTCAACCCAATGTATAGTATTGTATTATAATATGCCTCTAATATAATATAATATGCCTCTAATATAATATAATATAATATAATATAACAGTCAGAAGTTTTTGAACAGTAATGTTTTTAATGTTTTTTTAAAGAGGTCTCTTCTGCTCACCAAGCCTGCATTTATTTGATCCAAATTACAGCAAAAACAGTAAAATTTTGAAATATTTTTAATATTTAAAATAACTGATATCTAATATATTTTAAAATGTAATTTATTCCTGTGATTTCAAAGCTGAATTTTTAGCATCATTACTCCAGTCACATGATCCTTCAGAAATCATTCTAATATTCTGATTTGCTTTTCAAAAAACATTTATTATTATTATTATTAATAATAATAATAATATGTTGAAAACAGCTGAGTGGAATTTTTTTAGGTTTCTTTGAATAGAAAGTTCTGAAGAACAGCATTTATCTGAAATAGAAATCTTTTGTAACATTATAAATGTCTTTATCTTCACTTTTGATCAATTTAAAGCATCCTTTCTAAATAAAAGTATTCATTTCTATAATTTCTTTCCCAAAAAACTTATACCGACTCCAGGCTTTTTAGGGTATAGTGTTACAAAAGCTTTTTATTTCAGATAAATGCTGATCTTTGGATCTTTCTATTCATCAAAGAATCCTGAAAAAATATATACTCAACAGTTTTAAATATTGATGATAATAATAATAATAATAAATGTTTCTTGAACAGCAAATCAGCATATTAGAATGATTTGTGAAGGATCATGTGACACTGAAGACTGGAGTAATGATGCTGAAAATTTAGCTTTGATCACAGGAATAAATTACATTTTAAAATATATTCAAATAGAAAACAGTTATTTTAAATAGCAAAAATCTTTCAAAATTTTACTGTTTTTGCTGTACTTTGGATCAAATAAATGCATGCTTGGTGAGCAGAAGAGACTTCTTTAAAAACATTTTAAATATGACTGATCAAAAACTTTTCACTGATCAGAATGTAATATAATATAATATAATGTAATATAATATAATAACAGGAGATTTTATGCCTCATCACATAGTACATGAATACAGTGACTACTTAACAGATAGTCAGCTAATTTAAATTTAAATGACATTAGCACCAAAGTCACAGCTGTCCTCTTGCTGTCCTTCTCCTTTTGCTCACTCATAAGCCGCATTACCAGGTTTGGATAGTATTCGTGCACTGCACTCAGAGCTCCTACAAAAGGGATGTAAAGTGTGATGAATTCCAAACAGAAGTGGTCAAATTAGACGCATTTAAAACACATGTATACCAGGTGGAAATGGTAATAGCATCTTAGCTGACAACATGTGATTGAAAAACACACTTTAATGCTCTGGAAACAGGGCATCTCTCTCTCTCTCTCTCTCGCTCGGTTTCTGGAATATTGTATATAATTTGCAGGCGTCAGGGAGCTATCAGGCTATCAATAGTGGGAGGCTCCTGGACCTTCTGGGAGAGGTGGGATGTCTGATTTAGTACCAGGTATAAATGGGGCCCTAGACATCTTTAGAGTCTGCTTTTCTTAATTAGCAATGTTGACCTTTCCCCTGGCTCCACTCTTCAGTAACATGTTTATTTTATTAGGAGGGGAGCTACTGTAGTGAAACAAATCAGTCACCAGTTGGGGAGACTACTTGGACTCATGAGGAGAGCAACACGTGTTCAGGTTTAAAACATTTGCCAGATCTTCTTGACTATGTGCCCATAATGCTTCCCTGTGAGCCACTAGGTGGCAATAAAACTCAGAAAATCTGTCAGTGTTGCCTGTAATTTTAGAACATTGTTAATGTGCTGGAGAAAAGTGTTAATAGTTTGTCAGTATGCAGTAAAAATTTTGTGTTTTCTCTCTTGGATTCTCTGTAGATTTTACAGAAGGCTTCCAGACAGATGTCGTTAACCACGCTAGCACTGAAAACGAACCCTCAACCCCATCTCTATCCATGATAGCGAACACTGATGCTGGGTATCAGGAGTCTTACTCTCCAGTGAGCCACTCTTACTCTTCTGAAGAACAGGCTCCTAAGACCGTGGCCCCAGTGCCACTGTACCCTACCCAGCAGCCAATGACACTGCCCCCAATTTTCCCGATGGAAATGTCTAGGCCTCCACAAGTTTCAATGGACCAAAGCCACTCTAATCTTGATAGCAGCAGTAAAAATAATAACTTTTACACTGCTGCTTCCACTTCACCTCCAAAAAGCTACAATAATACAGGTATCAGACACAATCAGTATGACACAATTTATATATTTTCTTCAATGATTTTTTGAAAACAGTGTATATGCACTGTACACTGCTGTTCTAGGTCAGTAAGATTTTTTGAAAGAAATTAACACTTTTATTCAGCAAGGACATTAAAATGATCAACATTTTTTGTATATTCCAATGAAATCTGTAAAAAGAATGCTATTCTTTTGAACTTTCTATTCATCAGGGTATCCCAAAAAACCTTATCACGGTTTCCAAAAAAATATTAATGTAATGTAATGGCTGCAGAAAATTCAGCTTTTTTGCCATCACAGGAATAAATTACAATTTAGATCAAATTTATTAAAATAGAAAAAAGTTACTTTAAATTGTAATAATATTTCACAGTATTTCTGATTGTACTGTACATTTGATCAAATAAATACAGCCTTGGTGATCATAAGAGACTTCTTTCAAGAACATGAATAAATCTTACCAACCCCAAACTTTTAAACAGTAGTGTACATATTTGTAACACTAATTATTATTATTTCATATTATTAATACTAAACTTTAACATTTTGTTTTCTAAGGCGGTGACTTTTCTGCTGATGCAGTAATGGTGAGGAAAAAGAGATTTCAGTTCATTTTCTTTTTTAAGTTTGAGAAAAACCTTAGTGAAGTTGTCTCTGCATGTTCAGTAGAGATTGGAGGAAGTATTTTAACACAAAAAAATCTCCTCTATGTAATTCACACAGGGTGCTGCTGAAAACGACCCTGTTGTTGGTAGAGTTAATCAGTCTGGGACAATTCCAAATGAGGACAACCAGAGAGAGTCCAGCACACAATCAGCAAAGGTATACAGTATATGATATCAAATATTTACATGCTTCCATCTATACTTTTATTTTTGTTTATTTATTTTTTTAATTGTTGTTTCATCTCTGAACAGACCTCTAAGCCTGGATGGTTCAGTGGCTGGTTCAAGTCTAAGCCTAAAGAAGACCCAAAAGAACAAATCCCAGAACCCAAACCAACCACTAGGGTAAACACTCCTACATTTCCTATAGTAAAATAACAGTCTAAGGAAGTTTGTGATAGAAGAGATCTAAATCAGAACATGTCATAAACTGTTGTTCTTGATTATTGTATAAAATAACTGTATTCATTGATCATGTGGTGGAAAAGAGGAAACTGAAACCCTAGACAATTATTTATAAAAATTAACCATTTGTGCCATGGCACCTTTGAACTGCCATATTCTATATTCAGTATTTCAATAATTGAAATGATTTGGAGAATTCAACTATTCAAGTTGATTTTGTCTGGCATGAAATAAGTATCCTTTGTCACACTTATTACATTCATCACAGATACTTAGGAATAGTTCAATCAAAAATGAAAAACTGAAAATTTTGTCATCATTTACTCACCCTCATGTCATTCCAAGTCTGTTTCTTTCTTATGTTGAACACAAAAGAAGATATTTTGAAAATTTTGAAGAACAGTTGTTGGTCCCCATTAACTTTCATAATAGGGAAAGAAATACTATGGAAGTCAGTGGGGACCATCAACTGTTTGATTACCAGCATTTTTCAAGCATTCTTTTTTTTATGATCAACATAGGAAATAAACTCATACGGGTTTGGAACGACATGAGGGCGAGAAAACGATGACAAAATTTTCATTTTTGGGTGAACTATTCATTTAAACCTGGTAAATCTCCTTTCCAAGTTGTAAATGTATTTCTTCTGTTCATCCATACAGTGGCCCTAAAAAGGCCCACATTATAGCAAAAATATCAAACCAAGTTACGCAGTTTTCAAACAAAACAATAAAAGCACAATGTTTTTACGGACATTTAAGGATGGCAGAAGTATTCAAATACTTTTTTGGAGCACTGTACACTGACAGTATTAATGATGCACCTTTTTTCACTGAGACTTGTTTGTGTCTGTTCCCTGTTAGGAATCAACAGGCAACATTCCTTTCCCTTCTCCTCCTCCACTCATCCCAAAGGCATCACAGCCCCAATTCAGTGGGGTTAATCCTTTTTCTAGGAGTGCTGGTGAGTGAAGATCATCTGTACGTCTGCCTGGTTTTGGCATCCCTGATTCAAAGCTCTGAGACTATTACAGTAAAGGAGTGTGAACTGACAGAATCAAACCTTTGCTGAATCACTGCACTTGTTGTCCTGTTTGACACTTCTCAGTTTTAACATCCAACCCTGTTGCAGTTACAATCTTACATTCCTTGCAGAATTAGTAAAGAGGGATTATTTATTAAAAATAAAGCTTTTGTTTCCATTTTATTCACTTAATATGTAACTAATCAATAAATGTTCTCGAAGTCATGGCAATATGGAAAACAGTGAAGTTTACATTTCTGATTTTTGGGCCTGGAAAAGTAAAGACTAATAAGATCTTTAAAAGCTAAGACAAAATTGTGGAAATTTGTTTGTCAAAGGGTGCTTTTAACTGGAATAAATATGCAATATTTGAGATATATACGAGATCCATATATGGCCAATATTTTTGCACAAATTAAATATTTTCGTTTTTTAACAAGTCTAATATGAGCATAATTTTCTTTCTTTCTTGCAGGACAAAAATTGTCTGGGACAGTGATTCAGAATCAAGGGTCCATGTCACAGGTAGAAATCCTGATAATTTGTATATGCTGTATATTTATCATAGCTGCCATGCAAATATTCAAGTTTGATGTTTTGTTCATAGGGTCCCTAATGAAGGTTCTTAATTGAGGAATAATCACCAACTGTGGAACTCAGGGATGGACTTTCAGTGTTCACATGACCAAGTGATTCCTCAGGCACACCCCTTCAGTTCCACAAGAGGAGGTCAGAGGGGCCTATGTATCTTTATATACAGTAACATCTGTGGTTACAGAAATACACTGAGGACATACAGTTCTTGAAATAATCTGTTAGGGGTTTGGTGCCCAGTCTTCTTTGAATGAAGGCACTGAACAGCTGAGGCCCAGCTCCCTGTGCTGACTCTAGGGATTTGTGTCATTCCCTGTGGGGCCGGGGACATGATGGAAATGGGTGCTGCGCAAAGGTGCTGTGACCTATGGAAACATGGAAACATGAACGTCTCCACAGCTGGCAATGTCAGTAAATTTGTATAACATGTAACACTTCCATCCCTCATCCCACCTCCCCACATGCAAAATTATGATAATAATTTAAGTGGCTTTTCACAATTTAAATGTTTAAGATATGGAGCCAGAGAGTGGTGTTGTAATTGTACTGGTGGTCCCTTTGGGCCACAGCCTTGGTTTATTCCAGAGGGAGAGATATTGATGTTTTATTCAATATCTCTTCCAAAAAAATTATTTTGTTGTAAAAAAAAAAAAAATCTAATAAAATAATCCATAGTATTTGTATATGTCAATGTATTTGATTAACAAGTAAAAATATTATTAGTCAACTAAAAATATGGAAATATGAGCCAACATCTCTTGTTGCGTAGCAGGACAGTGGAATTTGACAAGATGTATGCCATCTTCTTTTACCATGAGTGTGCAGATCTGGCAGCAGAGGGACAAATGTTAGCAGAAGTGTGAAACTCTGGGAATTAGGTCTTGAGTCCTCAAGAGAGACATACAGAGGGAACGACATGATTCGGTCGCTATTCCAACACCCTTTTCACACATGAATCATGAAAAATACTGGATTTTATTTAGTCTGTCTGTGACATTTTTTGTTTGTAATAGTAATGACATATTCATAGTTATACAACATGTGATCTCATGTAAGACAGCGATTTTAGCTGCATAAAAGAAGAGGTAACAGTTCATAATTAATTTAATTCATCATATAACATGTACCACCAGTCCCATCCCCATAACCTCAAAATACAATTACACATTTCCCTCTACTGCATACATTTAGTACCAAAATATAGTACTACCACATGATAATAGTAATATCATATAGCTTTAACAACATATTTTGTAACTTGAAATAGCACTGTGCACGTGACACCTGTAAGAAAATGTTATCACTTTCTCTGTTTCTCTCAAACAGAATTTGCCTTGTTTGGCAAGATGCCATCAGCTGCCATTAACATTTTACAAATCCTTCACCAGTGTGTTTACAGTGTGTTCTTTTACTAGGAATATACACAGTGATGAAATCAAAGTCTTTCATCAGTGGTCCCCACAATTCCCTGCAGTTAACACTAGTAAAAATAAGTACAAGTCAAATGTTTTGTAAAATCTTGCTATAACTATGTTTTTAAGTATGTCTAAATATAACTATGTTGTTAAGGCTGAATTCTAGATAGATAGATAGATAGATAGATAGATAGATAAAATAACCCAGGCTTACTTGTTATCCTCCTGTTAATTCAGTGCGAAATGGGTAAGTTTAAGTAATGCAAACTGCAGCGTCAGCATGGCTTTGCATGTGTTCTGTAAGCAGGGAATCCTGGGGGAAAGATTTACTGCACTGTCCGCATACAAAGATTGTGCCCTCTTCATGCTGTTTCTGATGCTTCCTGAGTGCCGCAAGGTGGCTGAATGACATATCGCAGACTTTGCAGCAATAGGAGCGCACAGCTGCATGAACACGCTGGTGTCGCACTAGTCGGGACTCCATGGCGAATGCCACCCCGCAGTCCGAGCACTTGTGTGGCCGCACTCCACTGTGAACTGCGAGATGTTCAGCGAGGTTGGAGGACTTGGTGAAAGCTTTAGAGCAAATGGAACAGGTGTAGGGACGCACGCTGCTGTGGATTTTCCTGTGCTCTGTCATGCGACTGGCAAGGGCAAATGCTTTCCCGCACTCCGGGCAAACAAAGGGCCTCTCACCCAAATGCGTGCGCTCGTGGCGAAGAAGAGACAGGGGTTTGTTGAAGGTTTTGCCACACTGCTTGCAGAGGAATGGCTTGTTGTTTGTGTGCATGTTGCGCTCGTGCTTCCGCAGGTCTGAGGAACGCACAAAATCCTTGCCACATTCCTCACAGATATATGGCTTCTCTCCAGTGTGCGTTCGGATGTGTTTGCGGAAATCTGAAGACCAAATGTAGCTTTTCTCACAAAATGGACATTGGTATGGTCTTTCGCCCGTGTGTAGCCGCTTGTGCTGCTGAAGAGTACCTTGGTGAGAGTAGGCCTTCCCACACAGGTCACAAACGTGTGGTTTAAGACCTCGGTGAGTATCGATGTGGCTCAACAGGTTGCTGGACTTTTTGAAAGCCCAGCTGCAGTAAGGGCACTTGTATGGACGGTTTTCCATGTCTCCCTCCATCCCTCGCTTCTTCATGGTCACAAACACAAATTGATTTTTTAAAACCTGGTTCTGGGAAGAGTTCAGGCTGTCTGCTTCGTTTCCCTCAACCTCGCATTCGTCCCCTACAGCCTCCTGCTGATCTCTTGGAATCGCTGCCAGTTCACATGGCGCAGTGGTATCCAGCTCCTGTTTCACTTTTACGTTGGTGATGCTGGTCACTTCCAAGTGCTCATAATTCAGTCGGGAATCAGATCCAAGCTCAGGGTCAGAGCCAGGCTCAGCCTTCACATCAGTTACATCCACTTCTCTCTCCTTTCCAGAGGATTGTTCAAAATATTTTTCAGGAAGGTGGCATGTAGCTTGAGTCCTTGAATTCTCTTGGATCCGTAATATTTTGGTTTTTCTTTCATCGCAACTGGTAGAAGCACTGATGTCCTCTTCACTGGATAGATTAAAGCTTGTGGTGTCAGTAATGTTACTCTCCACAGGCAGATAATGCCTCTTGCTGATGAGAATCTTTCTAATACTTCGTTTTGATATGTAGACATTATCTGTAAAAGCTGTTGAATTCCATAGGTCATTCATTTTATCCATTGCAGATGATTTCTTGAGTGGAATTTAGTGCATATGTCTGTGTAATCTATGTTTGCAATCCCTGAAAAAGAAAAAGCATTGTTTTAGTTGTCAGATTTAACTGTATTTTTCAAGATATTGTATATAATCTCAATTTTATGAACTATAGAATACACCTCAAAATAAATAATTTCATGTAACATCCTGCTGCTCTACATATCAAGAGTTTTGAATATAATAAATATCAAGATATCAAGTAGTCAAAATTCACTACAACGCATTATACTCCAAATACAATCAATTCTAAGAGGCCCTTGTTTGTTTTATTTTAGGCTATGAATTAACTCTTGGATTTGTGAGTACTGATGGCATAATGAAGCTATTAAGATATCCAGCATAAACTATACTAACTGGAAACCATCCAGTAGATCCACTTGGAAGAGTTACACACTCTTTGAGCCAGCAAAGACTTTATTCTCAGCTGTCTCAAGATTCATTAAAACATCCTACACATGCAAAGAGTCTTACCTTGGCAGCACCAAGTCCACCAATGGTGATTTCAAAGAGTGCAATTAATCCACTTCCTCTTCATGGTGGACATTTAAGATACCATAGGAGGAGCCAGAGCGCAGTTAGACGTACTTCACATGGGGGAGTGCAACATCTTTTTGGCAGTGGTCAGCACTTTAGCAAAACCATTTGCTGTCGGGAAAGATCAGCTCATTGACACTTTCACCCATGCCAGCTGTGCGGCACATGGGATATTTCCCGGGGAGCACTGCATAAACATACTGATGCAATTACAACCTTCCAGAATTATGATCACCCATTATATTTGTTTTGTTTTGTAGGCTGTTGCTAAATTATGATGCAGTCATTCCACTTATTAATCATATGTAGTAAAGTGAGCCATCTAGTCCAGCCTATATACTGTATCTCTAATAGCAGTTTCTATGTTTGTTGTTCACAGATCAATTTTCACTGCAGCAATTTTTAACCACATTTTCTCATTAGCATAAATGTATGGTTGTTGTTTTTTATCTGACCGAGGAGATGTAGCAATGTTCTACATTCTTTAGTTAATTTAATTAGCATCTAAATATTTCTACTAATTCACTTATTGAGTGAAAGAATTAAGAACAGGAATAACCTGCTTATGTTAGACATAACTGACAATCTGATACCCGACCAGCACATATAGATCAAAAAAAATAAGTATCAGAGGAAATATGAGAAGAAGAGAACATACTGTAGATCAGCGAGTACAAGACACCTGTTTGCCGCTTAAGATTCAATCTACCCCTCAGTGTAAATGCTGATGGTAGGGTATCTTGACATTGAGGCCTACTCTGAACAAAATAAAAAGACTTGGTGGATTGTTTTGGGCAGTGTATATATGTGTATGTATGCATATAAAAATACTGGCCAACACGGCCGTAGGCAGGCTTTGAAAATTAGTGAGGTGGGGAGTTTGGGTTGGTGTTATAATAACCCCTATAAATACAACTCATTATATACACTATAAACACTTAGGAGACAGATATGTAGATGTTTGTGAAAGATGTTTTTTTCTGGAGGGATGATCATTTTTAAATCATACCCTATTTATTGCATAAAAATGTGTTAATACTTTACACTATCCACTTTAAGGGTGGATAATTTTATCAGTTGTTTATTATTCATACAACAATATATAAATACAATAACTTTGTCTAGTGCTCTTATGAATGTTTATAGCATGATTTGTGAAAATTTAACTATACTGAATGACAGACTTCTTCATGGCTAGTTTTTGCGTATTGCATGTTATTCTGTAACCTATATGTTCTACAGATCTGTGTACTAGTGTTAAATGCTATTGTTTTTGACAGCGTTTCTGACAGATAATATCATGATCATTTCTGCGCTTGCCTTACCGAATGTTGTATCCTGTCAGCAAAAACATGTCCATGGGTCCATTTTGATTGCTGTCAGTTTAAGTGCCGGAAGCGTTGCCAGATATTGCTATTAAAAGAAGCAAAAAACTAAAAGTAAATAAAAATAATCCGAAATTATTTCCAGTCTTTTGTAAATAATATAAGAGAAAGATATCAAAGACTCTAAACTGCAACTTCCTACTTGATTAACTTTCTAAAGTGTTAAATTAAGTGGAAAAGACAAGTCCAAAAACGCTTATAATAGCTGGATCTGGCAACACCGCTGCGCCAGCGCCCACACTCACAACTCTCAGAAGACTCATTCACTCCGCCAGTGTCTCGCAGCGATCTTTTTCATAAATGATTAATTTCTAGGGA
>JAFVLL020023182.1:103017-139122 GCA_021397915.2 Tor tambroides | reverse complement strand
GCGCAATCCTTAAGGGCTGCAGCCACATCCTCGTCCTTGAGAATTCCAGCAAATGCCATTTTGATTTATCTGGAAATTAGACGCAAACAAGATGATGATGATGCATTAAGATGCATAAAGGCTTCTGACATTGAATTTCGACATCACTTTAACATTTGGTGTCATTTCAAATAATTCTCAAACAATTCTCCCATTAGAGTTAAACTTCCTCCTACTGTTACGATATAATTTTTGTGAGCTCATGTGAGATTGCCAAATGAAAAACACCAAAAAAAGTCATTTAAAAATTGACAATCATTGCAAGCTCATCCAAAAACTCAAGAAAGCAAGTAGAAAGTATGGTCCTTGGTTTGGTTAATTGAAGAGATGTACTTTCGCATTTTCAGTCCTGCTGCAAGTCCATTCACATCCTTATTTAATTCCTCCATTTCTCGTTAATTATATTCCATGGTGATTAGAGAAATTCATCGACCCCTGGTGTATGATCCTCAAGGTGTCTCTGGTAAACTCACCTTTGCGCTGCGCTGGCAACTGTTCCACAGATGTGTGACGACTACTCAAGCACCCATGGGCCTGGCTTTTATACTTTTGTCTCCAGGGTTGTAACGGACACCATTTGCTTAGGTTGGGTAAAGTTTCAAACAAAAATGTGTCCACTAGTCATATAGCTCTATTTTTATCCTTTCGAAAAGGGATGTTCTGAGTCCTTATGGGAAACATAGGTGGGACATCCTAGTGCACACACTAGTGTTTGCATGAAAATGTGTGCAATGTCATTTCTATATAAAGTAATTCTTCGTAACATAATTCTTATATTTAAAAAAGTTGTCATATTTTGCCCGTTCAGTCTTGTAATATCATAATTTGAAACCTTTTATTGGGGTCAAACAAGAATCCCTTTAGAAAGAGTCACATAAGATCCTGCTGGATAAACTGAAATTCCTATTTTGCAGCCTATTAATTAATTTTTTTTATGAAGTTCAGTATAGTAAATCCAAAATCCAAAAATTGTTATCTCATTAGGATTCTTTATTATTCATAGCAAATTATTATTTAATTCCATTTTTTTCACTAGGTAAATGTGTAAGAATATTGTTTTATGTTTTTTTCTTGAGGAGGAAAGGGGAGGGGGTGTCAACCCATTTACAGTCTCTGTGCCATATATATTCTATACATACAGTAAGACGATGCTAAGCAGATTCTGAGACAGCTGAGACTTGAGCAGAAGCAAACGTTTCAAAGATTCAGATTACTGGCAAATATCATAAAATACTTAAGCTTTTATCTCTAAAGGTGGCTGTTTCACTCAATACCTTAAGAAATAGTCCTATGTGTATTCAACATTGTGATGACCAATGCACAAAATGTCTAAATTATACAGAACAATACAAACTTTCTACTCAAAATAAATAAATACGCAATATACATGCAAGAAATATTATTGAAATCTTTTTATTTTGTGTTCCTTTCTCTTGTAGAATTTCTAAGTTCATAACAGTACAGTAAAACTTTAAAGACAGAGCACAATCCTGCACAGTTCAGCTTTGAAAACTACTGACAAGACCCCAGTGGCAAAGCTCAGCTTTTTTTCTTTGCCATGTTTGACAGCCACAGCTGGCCTCAGGAAGCATTAACAAGGGCTGAAAATTCTACAGGAAATGAGGAGATGTAGATTAATCTCTTACATTTAAACATCACTTATCTTATTTATAAAATGTCAGAGTATTTTAGATACCAACCTTCCCAGCCGATCTTCCCATCCCCATCCATGTCTCCAGCCATGAGGAAGGCCTTGGTTTCAGCTGCTGTAAGTGCACGAGCTCCTTTAGAGAACTTCTGCAGAAACAACCTAGAAAATGAGTCACAATACAATAAGAGAACATGTAAAGATTATTAGGTTAATAATAAAAAGGTCACATTTATTCATTACACTGCACTTTGGATTACTTGATTCTGAATCAACAATTATCGCATTCAGCAGTGTGATATTTCCTAATTTTTACTCTTTTCTGGCAATGCTGTATATCAGTTCGATTATCCAGGTAACTAAACCCGGCACTACTTTTATGTCTCTCATATTATACAGCGGACTCACTCTCTGTTTTTTTTTTTTTTTTTCCCAAATGAAGCTGGAGAGCTATTAGCATTATTTTAATATTGTCCGTCTTGTTACCAGGCCTATTGTATTGTAGATTGTAATGCATTATCTTTTTCTTAGTGAAAAGCTTTAAGTTAAGATAAGAGAACAGTCAACTCAAATCAATATTTCATGCTCATGTAAAAATGTATTTAGCATATAATAAACTGAATGACTTCACAATCCCTAACATGTCAAACAGGATTGTGCAACTCAGTTTTTCAGTCACTCTAGCTGCCCCATAAACATACGGGAAAAAAGTAATTAGGCAGATTACTCAACTGTAGCTCATCCTGTTCAATGAACCCACTCTTGTCCTGGTCCAACATTTTAAAGACCTTCTCTATCTCAGGAGGAGACTTCTTTGACAAGCCCACTGTTGCAAAAAATGTCTTTGGGCTGAAAGAATCCTTTGCTGCAAGAGTCAAATTAAAAAGACAAATTACAAAGCTGAAAATCACAGTGGATATTGTGACAAAACAAAAAAGAATAACAAAACTGTTATAGCAATGTTAACAGAGGTGAATCTGAAGTACGGTTTGTTGGAGCGTCATTCATACTTTACCTTTACATGCATCAATGGCGGTTGAAATATCAGAGGCAACCAAGAAGTCTGTGATAGCCATTTCTCAACGGATCTGAGGAAAATCAGAGGCCTCTACATGCAGCAGTATCTTCGCTGATTATAACAGCAAAACCTGTAGTCTGACCATCACTACATGATGTCAAAAGCCACCAGTGTTTGTATGTCAGCTGCAGCTGTGTCCTTTACACCACCTGACCTGTCCAGGACACAGAAGTACATGCCATTGTTATTGTTACTTGAGTAAAGCACCTCACAATCTATTGGATTGAACTATTGGAATAAACAAACAAACACAAAAAAATCTTATGATTTATAGTAAATGTAATGTGTTGCTAAATATCAGCATGTTATATTTGGTTCAGCCATTATATTTCATTCACTTAAAGTGAATATCTTTGTAAACATCCTGTTATTGCTTCTCTGGCGTTATTGGACGTGTGCCTACACAATATGATTTAAAGGCAGTAGCCGTGAAATAGATTCTGTGGAGTATTTTGCTCAGAAAAATATGTTTCTTTTCCTCTCAGATCAAAGGCTGAAGGCTCGACCACAGGTATTGAAGCACAATAAGATGAAGTCCACCTGTTTTTGTGTTTACGTGACTCTACCGATAGCTTTGTCTTTGCGCACGTGCTGATCTACAGCAGACGGACTGTGTGCGGCTGTGACGTCAGATTCACTTCCTCCGCAGGCTCTTTTCCTGAGGATGGACGTCTGCCTGCCTGTGTTGCTGCCAACCAGGGGCCAAAGCAATGACAAAAACATCCTTCCAGCCCACTACCTGCCCCTGTGGCCTTGTCCCGCTCCATAGTACCTCTTGTTTGCAGGAAGGCCATGTTTCCTGAGTGACAGGGATTTGAGGGGGATCGGGGCTGGGCTTTTCATATTCTCAATAACACTGTTTGCTTTGTTTATATGTTACATCAGGTGCATTGAAGATCGTCTGGAGCAATATGATATTAGAAATTCCTTTTAAATGGACAGAGAAAAGATTTAACCTGGTGAGTTAACGTGATTTAGAATATACCATTATTTGGTGTAATATTTAAATTGGTACAGTTTAACAAATAGTAGAAAATATTAAATATCTTGCTTTTCTTTGAGTCTTGTATTAAAAACAGCATTAATGACTACGTAAAAGTATATATTTCATCAAAATGGCATTGTTTTTGCTGCTTTTGGACCAAAATAGTGTGTTTAAACTGTAACGCAACGGTGCTTGTTCTTTTCTGGTGAGTGTTTATTTCCTCTTTTATGGAATGTATGGCAGTTCTTTTTAATAACTGAGCTCAGAAAAATGTGCAAAATTGTACCTTTATGGGTGCAACAGCAGTGTTCATAAAGGGACAAATTTGTACCTTACTTTCCATTAAAAGATGCATTTTAGTTGTCTTAGTAATTTGTACCCTTAAAGTACTATAAACCTTCTTGGGTATGGTGTTGTACCCCTAAAAGTAAAAGATTTTGCACATTTTTTATGCGAGTGTAGGTATCTGATGCTTTTGGGAAATACTTCTGGAAAAATTATGCCCTGCCATGTGATTTAAAACAGCATTTTCTTTTATAACGGTTTTCGCAAGCATTTTGTCAAACAATGTCTTTGTCACATCAAAGGATTATTTAAAAATAATCGTGATTGATACACCCGTTCCCTTATACCTTAAAGAGAAAGTTCAAAAATGAATATTCTGTTATTATGTACTCAAAATGAGATATTTTAAAAATAAGCTTGTTTGTTTATTTATTTATTTTTAATACAATGAAAGTCAGTGGGGTCCAATGTTCTAGTCTCCATTCACTTCAAAATATCCACTCTTGTGTTTAATATAGTCATACATGTTTGGAAATGATGGTAAATTGGTGAATTAGAAAATGATGACAGAATTTTTATTTTCGTCTGAGATATCCTTTTATATTTTGACGTTAAAATGGGAACTTTATGCATCAATTACCCATGTATTTGTTTATTCCCATGTTTATTTTTATTAATACTTGTTAAATTTGTCAGGGGGTAGTTAAAAGAAATGATTAATAAGCTGATAACTGAGCAATGTGTTGCAATTACTGAATTTAAATCATTACACGTCTGGAACAAGCCCTGTTTTATTTTGAGATGTTTTTTTTTCATGCCAAGGTTTTCAGTAACAGACTGAGATTTCTTACTAAGCCTTGTTTGATGTATCATCAGTTGCTCTTGATGCACCAACGGCATTGTCATCAGAGCATTAGACATATACAAAGAGACACTCTCTGGATGGGAATACCTTTCAATAGCTGTCCCTAATTAAAGCTGATTGTGTCTTTCATAAATGAGGACACAGATTGCACTGTTCCCTGTCTCTTGGGTTTAGTTGCATCTCTGTCTATTTCCAGCTGACCAGCTGTGATGGAAGCTTGCCGATGGGACTCTCAGATTTAGCCAAGACGGCCGCCTCAGTTTCAGTTCCCGCCCCTCCTCTTCCCTAGCATCAATCACTCAACACCAAGTGTGTGTGTGTGTAGGTTGGAATGTTTGTGTGTGCATGTATGGACACCCTGAGGTGACCTCGGCCCAGATCACATCATTAGCCGTAAATCTGAAGGCACCCACAAAACAAACACATTTAGAGCACATTTGGGCATTCTTCCTCGCCGCCTGATTTACACGCAGATGAAATGAGGTCTTACGCAATACCCGTCTCTCTTAACCCACGATTCACCTTTCACGTGAGTCATGTGGAGATAGACTGCTCTGCTTTCATGTCTGTGAAATACACCAAGGCGCTAATTGAGCAGCCTATCTTGCCAGGCTGCGAATTCCCCTTGTGCTGATCGTTGATATGCCCCTTGGGGGCTTGTAAAACTGGCAAGAGGCCAGAGAGAGTCCTGGACCTGCACAATGAGATCACCAAGACTTGGATCAGTTGTGTAACAGCACTCATGTATCATGCCACAGAGTTGGACACTTCACACTGTGGATCTCACGGACTTTTTATCCAACAAAGCCAGTGAGCAGTTGGTTTTGTGCCGCTGAAAATGAGAAATGCCATGCTGACATGCAGAAAGAGGCCTTGGAAGCTGTTTGTGGCTTACTTAAAGGGACAGTTCACTCAAATATTAGAATTCTGCCATCATTTATTCACCCTCACACAAGGATCACAGACAAAAGAAATGTTTTGATCCACACAATGAAAGTCAATAGTGTCCAAAACAACTTTAGTCCCCACTGACTTTTATTGTATGGACAAAAACATTCTGACTTAAGCTTAATCACTTGACTTAAGCTTTATTCGTGTGGTCCCAAGTATATTTCACTCAGTGAGTTTTGGACCGAAATGCAGGCGGCTATGCAACAGGAGCAGAGCATGCCAGTTGCATTACGACTCTGTGACTGTCCCTCTGCTTGTACAGTACCTTTGGGGTTTCCCTGAGCCGCCACAGGCCTGGCTCTAGTTTTATGAGTATGACAGTGTCTCTTGGATGGACTTCACGCTTAGCAGAATGGCAGCATACAGCCATGACATTGGATACAAATCTGGCATCGCATTTTTATAGCATTTCATCCCGTAAATGTTTTTCCCTTTCTCTGTTTTGAGATCACATACATGTTCTCAGCCTGGTACAGATCTCATCTGGCAGTTTTAGTGCTCATGTAAGTGAGACGTCTGCCAGACTCAAAACAGGTGACACTTTTCTTTGCATCAACTCTATCTTGTAAACACGGAGAAGAGGGGAAAATAGAAAGCCCTAGTGAGTAAAACATACTAGTATTAGAGATTATAGGGCAAAGGTTGCAGATGTGTGATCTAACACTTTAGACTCAATATCAACATTGAATAAAAGTTATTATATAGGATTCATTTTTATCTGTAATTAAAATATTGGTTTAATATTGATTAAAATTAATAGCCTATTTTTAATAATAAAATATTGTTAAAATGTGTTTATTGCCATACCTTCCTATATCACACTACACAACAGACTAAATTAAACTAAGGATCTGATTAGTATTACATCATGTAGTAATGTGAGTTAACATGCTTAATGAAAGCTATTAATGAAACTCACAGCAAGATAAAGTAGTAAGATCCAGATGATTTTAATGATTTCTGGGTGCCTTCCAAAATAATTGATGTTCTGTTTCTTTAGCAGATGTTTTCTGAGTTCTCCTCTTATCTAATTTCTTGGGCATATATAATTTCTTTTTGCATAAAAGCAGCTAAGCATATGTACATATTGTATAAGTCTTTCCAAATAAACTGATTTGTGGAATTTCAATTTTAAAAAAATATATTTTCTTGGTATGTCCTTTCACCCACAGGACCTGTAAACCTGATCCATGACTGCAAAGCAAAGACAGGCAGACTGCCGAGACTGACAGAGCTTTTTTTATTTTTAAATTATAGTGACACAGCATATAGAGAAATCTACTGAACATCCCTGCCCATATATAGCTACTATACAAGATTAGATTAAGGATGTAAAGCCGACAACTGACTAAGAATACAGAGTGTTACACTTTGATATGTTCTCTGTAAAACTTAATATTGATCTGTTTAGTACTGTCCTTGATCTTAATATAACTCTTCAATAAAATATAACTATTAAACTCATATTGTTAAAACTCTGGCATCACGTGAATAGCTTTGAGCGTCTCCAAAATAATATTTCAGTTCATTTAATTCTCAGAATCACATCAGATTCTTGTGCAGTCTCCTTGGTAGCTAAATGGTAATAATCTAAAATAGCTTGTATTCTCAATCCACTGTCAAGGTTAATGTTAATCTTTGAGCCACACGTGAAGACACTTCACCTCAGGATCCACTAGGGGGACTCGCGCTGCACAATGTATACAGCTTTGAATAGTAAGGTAATGACATTTGATATACATTACTTAAATGGCAAACGACCAACATCCCCTTCAAACTACTGTTTTTTGAAAGGATTTGGAAAAATATAATGAATTTTGTAGCAGGTTTTGTAGCCTCAGTCATCTCACACCAAGAGGACTGTAAATAGTTAGAGTGGAGTTAGCCCTAACTGGCCTCCCTGTTGCATCTCTGGCTAACTGCCAACTTCCTACCACTCTAATTTAGACTGTCCAGTAGTTCACACCAAGTAGAAAATCAACTCATCCTTAGATCAGGGTCACTACTGTTAACTAATACTACTATAAAAATAATTACTTAAAATAAAATAATAAATAATAATTAAAAAAACCCTTCCAAACATTTCTCATTTTTGTTTAGTTTAAGTTGAAGCACTAAAATAACTAAAACTAAATAAACTAAAAACTTAATAAAAACTATATAGACATATTTAAATATTAATAATAATAACAAAACAAAATTACTTGAACTTTAAAAAGGATTTAGATTTTGTTTTATTAACAAAAATGATAATACCATATTGATTATACTAAACAAAGATATCATCTACTGGAACTTTATGTGTGGTGTTTGCATAAATATTAATAGAAAGTTTATTATTTACTATTAAATCATTTACATTAAATAGCATAATAAATATGTATACAATAAAATAGTTTTATTTTAACCTCTTAACTGTCACCCGTCCCCTCAGATTGACGCCTAAGTTTACTTCACTACATTACAAATAAATCCTAATCTAATCATGACAATCTATATATCGTTGGAAAGGTCTAAGACTGAATAAATAAATCCACAGCATTTGGATCATCAGCATTTTTTATTAATGTCACAAAAAGTCTTTTTTTGTTGCCTTTTTCCCTATCACGCTTTAGAAATCATCATAAATTATATATCATGGAAATGGTACTTCAAAATCAAATTGCATAATGTATCCATTCATGAATTATATCCATTTAAGTTTGGATAGTGCACTTTCACGTCTATGTTCAAAAATGGGGGTGACAGTTAAAGGGTTAAATAATATTTAAATGTTTAAATGTTTAACATTTTAAATAAAATAATGCGATTCGAAGATAACATGCTGAGCTGAAACTGAAAAAAGAAGGCAATTATTATGGTGATATTTATACTGTTTCAAATTCACTGGCAGGTCCTTTGGCTGATTCATAAACACATAAATTAATGATGCAATGTACGGCACATTTTTAATTTTAGCAGAAGGTGGTAATATATTTGTGTTTACAAATCCATCTTGAATTACTCACACTATTCAGGCCGTCTGTACACCAGAGCTGCTGTACACGGCACTTCCCAACTTTTCCAAAAAAGGTTACGACAGCCAAGGCTGACGTTTCATTTTTGTCCCCTACCCAGAATGCAGTGGGGCACCAGACGAATGGAGTTGCTGTTGTAGTGGGGCATGTAACTCTCCGCGCCACTGGCTCTGATTTGCATGCTCAGAATAAGCCCAAAGGCATCCAATTACACAGCTCTCATGGATTGTTTGGTGTCACTTATCATCTGTTTGAGGGATATGATGATTCTGCTCTTCATGTGTAAAAGGATAGCGTGAGGTTCTGGGCCCCTTTTTTTGTAAAGTGTTACCACTCAATTGGTGGGAAGATCAACACAAACCCACTTAAAATAGTGAACCTCCTCCCTTTTTGGTAGCATGCTAGGCTTCAGGACCCCTACAAGGTCTGTTGCCATAGTTCAGAGTGAGTACATTCCCTTTAGTGATTTATGAAAAATTAAGGCTAAGACAGAGAAGTGGCTTTTACAGAGAGAGTGAAACATAATCCCAGATGAGAACTTATCTGAGAACTTTAGTTTCATGCTTTCTTGTGTCTGATCATTTCATTTATATCACAAGGAGCTGTATTGGTATTTATAATATTTTATATCATAGACTCTTTAGAAATATATATATATATATATATACTGTAAGGATTTGTTTTAGCAATAATACCTTAAAACCTCTGTTCCAGTTTCTCTGTCTCAGTGCTGCTTTTAGCTGCTCATTTTAATGGTAGCTGTTAGGTCTTCGGTTTAAGAAGCTTTGAGCAAAACCATGACAAGTGTACGAAATTCCCGATGAAGAAACCCGAAGCTCCCTGTACTTTCTTGTCAGGCGTCTGATTGAAGTACCAGCTGCATGTTTGCTCCTCCCCACCCTCAGGCCTGATGGGTATGTGTATATGTGTGCATCTGTTGCCAGCTGGGAACAATATCCTGATGCTGAATGAGTGTGTTGAGTAAAACTCCAGCATCAGTGATTTTGTTGCCAGAGGAGCACCTTGGACATCCTGTGCGTGTGTCCTCAGAGATGGAGCTTCCCTCGTCCTGATCCACACACAGTCGGACAACAGTGCAAA
Source organism: Tor tambroides (assembly GCA_021397915.2). Classification (NCBI taxonomy): domain Eukaryota; kingdom Metazoa; phylum Chordata; class Actinopteri; order Cypriniformes; family Cyprinidae; genus Tor; species Tor tambroides. The sequence continues at coordinate 129,153 of JAFVLL020023182.1, read as the reverse complement.
GAACTGGTTGTATTAGGCTAAATTTATGTTTTATAACTGTATCTATATGTTCCACTCTTATTAGTAGGCTATACAACAATAAATAAGTGCCAATTATGTTCCGCAACAACAGAAATGCCTTACACTATATATTTACTAATATAACTGCAGAATGTATTAATTATATAAACATATTTATATCTATTTAATTATGAAAAAATAGCAGCTGTGCAATAAAAAGTCATTTTGAGATTCCATTTGTATTCTTCATAAGGTGTTGTGTTCACGATTGGCCACTGTGCGTCTTAAGTTCAATTTGAGGTTGCGTTTCTGGATAATGTCCAGCAGAGGGCTTTGCACACACTTTGCCTTGTTTCAACTCCTAATGCAGGGCCTTCTCTGTTTGAGTTACATGCATGAGGACAGCACAAAACATGAGGTGAGCCTTTGTAGAATTTGGTGTGAGCAAATGGTGTTATTTTATTTAGTCACTCCTTATTGAATAAATAACAGGACCAAAAATCTTCTACAATACTACTACAGTGAGTACATAATTATTAGTACAAGGACATTTTATCAATTGCAAACCACATCAATTACTATTAAGTAATTGTTAATGAGGAAAAGTGTGGATGTGTAAAGTAAAAAGTTATGAAATGCCTATGAGAAAGTTGCAGTTAACAAGTTGAGAATAAAATCTGCATTAGTTTTTAACTGTTTAATTGTTTAGCCACACTCTGTAAGTCTGTATAGAGTTCTGTAGTGATGACAAATTTTTGTAGGCCATTCCGGAAGTTAACATCACCTTAGTTCCCTTGAGAAAAACCCAAATACGTTTTTCCATTGGCTTTTGGATTATTGCAGAAAATAAGCTCTGCAATCCCGTTTAGCCACTTGTTAGCATCTAGCTTTTTAAAGACTTTAAAAAATAATAATAATAATAATTAAAAGCTTTTGAAAAATCACAAGGTGGTATTACTGGTGTGTTTTAGGTCATAGAATAAAACATGAAAATATTTTGAATGTTAACCACAGACTTTATTTCAGGCTTTTAACCAAAAACCTGATTTAGGGACAGTAAAACCTGAGAAGCTAAAATGATAACTCTTTAGGTTATGTCATACCTACAGCACACCTAGTGCACACTGCTTGGATTGGAATACCATATCCCATGATGCAATGTGATCAACTTGATCACATTCCATTTCCTGTGTAACAAATAAATTCCAACCCAATTATTTGATTAGCCTGCCAGATGTTTAAATATGATTACATTACACTGAATTAAAAAAAGCAAAATAACTTTTTATTTACAAGATGATAAAGGGTGCTACTCACTTGCAACATGGTGAGGTCATTGTTGAAACAATGTTTCGAAACATTTATTGTTGCATAATGGCTATTGTTTCTCATAGTATTTTTTCAAAATAGTAGGTGTTACACAGTGTGTACTGCACATTATTTAATATTCTGAATATAGCCGGCCCCTCAGTGTTTTATGTGAAAATACATATTTTATTTAACAGCTGCTTGGAAAATAATTCTTTAATTTTGGCCAATTACAAACAAAACTTGCACTGAAATGATCTATGCATTTTTATACATACTTAATCGCATGCAATATGAAGTTATTTTCATCTAGCTAATGAAACCGGCAAGATGAAATAGGTGATATACGTCTTTATTAAATGTGTTAAAATGCTTAGCTAGTTGTGACCCTTGACCACAAAACCAGTCATAAGGGTCCATTTTTTTGAAATTGAGATGTATACACCACCTTGATTGTATGGTTTGTTAGGATAGGACAATATTTGCCCGAGATACAACTATTTGAAAATCTGGAATGTGAAAAAAAAAAAAAAAAAAAAAAAAATCGCCTTCGAAGTTCTCCAAATTAAGTTCTGTAAAATGTTATAATGATGGACGTTGTTTCAAACATGTAGCTTTTCACCTCACAAGATAGATTACTTGTGGATTATTGTCATGCTTTTATCAGCTGTTTGAACTGTCATTTTGATGGCACCCATTCACAGCATAAGATCCATTGGTGAGCAAGTGATGTAATGCTAAATTTCTAAATGTGTTCAGATGAAGAAACAAGCTAATCTACAACTTGTATGGCATGTGTGTGAGCAAATTTTCAGCAAAATATAATTTTTGAGTGAACTATTCCTTTATTGTTGGGAATATTTGCTGAAAGCATTGTTTCCTCTCAGCTGGTTATTTCACTCTGCGCATTGAGGCATCATTTAATAGCCTCACAGCTAAAACAAGACGCATTTTAATTTGCCCTCACAGGTCTTTTTTGGAGGACATTATGCTCCTCCTACAGGCTGGCACACTCCTCTCATGAAAGATGTCATTGTCAGTGAAAAGTAATCTAGTTAATATAACCTCATATACCTCAGATGCACTATGCATTTGAATGCTGATGTTTAAGTCAAACACAAAGTTGAAACCAGCACACATATACAGGAAAGCCAACTTTAGGAAAATTATGTAAAGCCTGTTTGGTTCCAATAGTGTGTTGAATGATAGCTCATGAAGTGGTTTTACAGGCTTCCTGTGAAAAGAAGTGACATAACAGAAGATCTAGTGTTGCTAGATAAATATTTACCGGTACCAAGTAATGCACAGAGGGTATGTGTGTGCTGCAAGACAATATTTCCTGTTTTGACACCTTCCACGTTAACAAGAAAACAACTCTACAAAACAGGTGGAGACACCTACTGCACATATTCATGGCTTCTGAAGCTCTGAGGCATCCCCTTACAGCTGCAGGATTAGTTAGTGTTGACCTGCTTTTCCCTCAAAGGCAGAAAAATCCCTGTTTTTGGTCAATAGAAAGTCATTAAATTATTATTATTATTATTATTAATAATAATTATCAGTGGTTATTAGTGGTTTGCAAAGTCTGCAAAATGTTATGAGCTAAATCTTCACAAAAAATGTGAGATGGTCATGCATTTAAAAAATCTAAATAAGTAAAGAATATTTTGATAGTCTTGTTTTGTATTATTAAAAATAAGCTCAAAAACATATATATATATATAAAAAAATATATATATTTCATATGAAAAAGAGCAACTTTAACATTCTGCTAAATATCTCCTTTTGTGCTTTTGTGTTCCACAGTAGAAAAACAACAACAGGGTGAGTAAATAACAGAACTTTCATTTTAATATATATATATATTATGAAGATGCATTTCCACATTTCTTTAGCATCTGTTGAAGCCATACTGATATAACAGGTTGTACTTTTATCCCTCTCGTCTGACCAGCTTTTGGGTCATGGAAAAACTGACTTGTCCCCCTCTTTCCCCTTTTATGACGCTGCATGAGTCAGGCTTTAATGCACTAGTTCCTGGCTGGTGTTTTGTCCAGTCTGATCACAGATGATGACATAAGTGGCAGTATGACATCAATGGATGATGCATGAAAAATATCATATAATTACTCACATTACAGATCAGATTAAGCACTAAAACTAGATGGTCTGTTTTTTTTTTTTAATCATTATGTAATTTTGAGGAAGCAAAACAGAGCGCATTATTAGCATTATGTTATTAGATGAAACATGCCAGACCATTTTGGAATAGTTCACACCAAAATTCTGTCATCATTTGCTTACCCTCATGTCATTCCAAAACCATATGAGGCAGATTATGCAGGATCAATTTTCACGCTGCTTTTTTGACCATGGTGACCAAGTCTTTTATATATTCAGTATATATTCATTCTATATTCAGTCTTTTAATTATGTCATCACTCCTAAAGACTTGTACTCCCGGTTTCACAGACAAGGGTTAAGCCTAGTCCTAGACTAAAATGTAAGTCTTAGCTGTTTCAACTGAAATAAACTTGCACTGACTGATCTTAAAATATATCAGTGCCTTTGTTTTGTCTCAAGATGCACCCCAGTAATGTTTTTTTCTAAGCATGTCTATAAAAATTACTTAAATGTCCGAATTGAACTATGGCCTAATCCTGGTTTAGTCTAAGCCCTGTCTGTGAAATCGGGCCGTAATTTAGCACACAAGTCATATCAATGCTTTTATGTTGTTTTTTTGGCATTTTTGTAGCTTTACAGCCCCAGGTTAACAATAATTGTCATAGGAAAAAGAGCCACTTGAACATTCTTCTAAATATTTCCTTTTCTGTTCCACAGTAGGAAAAAAACATCATATGGTTTGGAAAAAAAATGAGGGGGAGTAAATGACAGAACTTTCATTTTGGGATGAACTGACTCTTTAATTAGTAGTTTTTATCTCTACCATCATCTAACCCTTCAAAATAAGCATTCATTCAGTGAAACAAATTACCTTTGACTTCATTTAAACACTGTGAAGAAACATCAGGTGTGGAGAAAGACTCCATGTTTAAACAGCTATTTTTGCATTTAGCCTTGAAGGCAGCCAGCTGTGAGCTTTGGGCCTTGATTGAGCCATGAAACATTATATTTGTTTACTAATCAAAATAGTTTGTGTACATGGTCCCTTATCACCTTCAGTTCTCATCAAACACCCCATTAAGCTTCTGACAATGTTTTCATTTGTCATTTACATCTCACAAGCTCCCCTCGCTGGAATGTAGCGCTTAGCATGGGGTTGCTAATGAGTGACTTATTTACTCAAGGGAAATTTGAGCAGGACTTTAAAGATACTCCGTGTGGAGTATGCAAATCAAAAAGTTATCTTGAAATTTAACACAATGCTGAACAGTTGTAAACTATAAAAGGTGTTATGCATGAGGTGCAATTTAGCAGTACTACCAAGTGCTGATAAACTAGACTACTACTAGAGTGAATACCTGGATGGATTTGCATGAATGAATGTTCAGATGTTTTATAGTTGTGTTTGTGAGCATGGTTTTGTATGAGGCTGTTTTCTGAGCTCTGTCTGTAACTCTTTGCTTAAAGGCAGATTGTTATCAGTGTAAGTGGTGTATACCGGAGGTTCCACACTGAATAAACTGAGGGTTGGGATAGAAACTGTTTCCATAGTCTCAGCATTGAGACCGGAGCAGGGAGTCAGTCTTGCCCAGCCTGTGTCCAAATGCTACTCGACCAAGGCCATCAGTGATGTGGGGGAGGGAACATTTGAGCTGATAGCTGCTGTGAGTTAAACAGGTGTGAAATGTACTTGTTCCCAGAAACTATGTGAAAATGTCCTGTTTGTCCAGTGTTATTTGTGTCTTAATATTATGTAAAATGTTAAAAGTGTGCGTCCATCCCTTACTCAAAATTACGGTTGTAGTTGTGCTTTATGCAATGTTGCAAACAAAGTTCAATACACAATTTTAAAGGGATACTCCACCCCAAAATGAAAATTTTGACATTAATCACTTACCCCCATGTCGTTCCAAACCCGTAAAAGCTTCGTTCGTCCTCGGAACACAATTTAAGATATTTTGGATGAAAACCGGGAGGCTTGTGACTTTCCCATTGACTGCCAAGTAAATTACACTGTCAAGGCACAGAAAAGTATGAAAAGCATCGTCAGAATAGTCCATCTGCCATCAGTGGTTCAATCTGAATTTTATGAAGCGACGAGAATACTTTTTGTATGCAAAGAAAATAAAAATAACGACATTTATTCAACAATTCGTCTCCTCACTGTTTCTCTGTGTCAGCTTAGCGCCATTTTGGAAAAGCATCCGATGGACGCAAAGTACGTATGCCATTCTCTGTCATCAGTAACGCATGGATACGCTGTTTCCGTTCAAATCAGCGTAAATAAACGTACAATACATATCCATGCGTTACTGATGACAGAGAATGGCATACGTACTTTGCGTCCATCGGATGCTTTTCCAAAATGGCGTTACGCTGACACAAAGAGACAGAGAGGAGACGAACTGTTGAATAAATATATCGTTATTTTTATTTTCTTTGCGTACAAAAAGTATTCTCGTCGCTTCATAAAATTCGGATTGAACCACTGATGGCAGATGGACTATTCTGACGATGCTTTTCATACTTTTATGGACCTTGACAGCGCAATTTACTATGCAGTCAATGGGACAGTCACAAGCCTGCCGGTTTTCATCCAAAATATCTTAAATTGTGTTCCGAGGACGAACGAAGCTTTTATGGGTTTGGAACGACATGGGGGTAAGTGAATATTGACAAAATTTTCATTTTGGGGTGGAGTATCCCTTTAAGATTAGAATAAGAGTAAAACAGACTTATGTTAATGCAGGCACACTTAGAACAGGTTCGCCGTACTCAGGTACAAAATAAACATGTCTGTGTTTGATCTGTCTGATACCACAGTTTATGAAAAGGGTGGTTCTTTGCTCACATCTATACTTCTGTAAATAAAGGATCCAGTAAGAAGACGATAGGACAGTTTCAAAAAGTTCCACAAATAACTTTTTATTTTCGTAAGATTTCTACATTTAAAATGTATTTAACTTTAAGTCACTTCAAAACCTGTATTAGACACATTGTTTGCTTTCCTTAAACAGGAAATGAGATTAATCACAATCACTTATTTTAATCTCTATGCCAAATGCGTAAATGTAAATGCAAATGTAACAAAGTAAAACCATAAATTTTCAATACATTTTCAAGTACCTCTGTAGTATATGTTCCCCTGGTTTAAAAACATTACTAGAACAAAAATACAGTGATCTGAAGAGCCTAATGTCAAAAAATAAATTAATACAAAGTAAATAAATACAAAGATACGGTGATAATAATCTCCAATATAAGCTCAAGAATGCATTACCATAAAGTAAAGCTCTGAAAAGTGCTTAAATGATATATATGCAAGGCTCCTTTGAAATGCAAAGGTCTAAGCAAATATTAGACAGTGTTTCACTTGATAAAAGTACCATGGAAATTCAACCAACCAATTTAATAATCTGCATGAAGCCCACCACTACCATGTCTGTAGTTTTCTTTCTTGCAAAAATAAAATAATAAAGCTAAATAAACTTATTCATGTTTATCAATGGAAAGTCCCCACTAATGTAATGCAACAGTAGGCTATGTGATTTGCATTGGCAACTCCTTTCACAGCTTTAAAACAAAAGCATTTATAGTGCACACTGTATACCACCTGCAGCAGCAGCAGCTGCTGCTGTATCACAGACCCGCTATTATCATCATCTGAAAGCCTGCACAAAGTTTCAGATCGCTATTTCCGATGCTTGCGCCAGCTCATGGGTGACTCGAGACGAAACGGATCCCTCCTTTGATTGGCCACAAAAGCGCTACGTGGACATCCAGCAGCAACAGGTAGAGCGCGTGACCGTTATCATTTCATTCTGACTGCGGCTGTCAGGACGACAACAGCGCTTCACGTCAACTAATTATCGCTCACACATCACCACGAGTTTGGTGGAAATTTATTTCGAGGTAAGCAAAAACTTTGTTTCCCGAAAGCTTAAATGATTGACAGATTATAAGACAGCAGCGGTGACAACGTGTAGAGACAATGTGCGTTTTCGTCGTTCACTTGTATAGCTTAGTATTATCTGAATAGATGATTTTTCTGTATTTCATTATCAGTAGTGGATTTCTCATAGTGTAACTAACTAGGGAAGGACACATTGTCTAGAAGAAATGTCTTGTAATATAACCAGACAGTTAGTACAGGATGTTTAAACAAGCTGAAGCTTACCAAGTATTCAGAAAGCACTTGATATGTACTTAATCCTCATATAACATATCACGTTCAGTATCCACCTTATTAAAGTCATTTGTATAGATTATTTTGCATGTTAACTTCCTCCAATCAAATGTGAATGATAATATCCTAGGGCCTACACCAGGGTGTGGGTGAGTCAAGTATGAAGTCCAAAGGAAAGGGGTCAAAGCGGGGCAGACAGGCTTGGGCAGAGCAGGATGACCCAGACTTTACGCTGGAAACAGAGCCAGGTTCCAGCGAGCAGGAGGGCTCAGAGGCGTCCGTGAGGCTGGGTGGGACATGGAGAACATTGAGGGGCGAGAGGCACGGCGGTTCCCGCGTAGGTACGCGTCGCAGGCGGCAGCACAGCAGTGCTAAGGAACGCAACGTCCGCAGGCTGGAGAGTAATGAGAGAGAGAGGCAGAGGATGCACAAACTCAACAACGCCTTTCAGGCCCTACGGGAGGCCATTCCTCACGTCAAAACAGACAAGAAACTTTCTAAGATCGAGACTCTCACGCTGGCCAAGAACTACATCAAGGCCTTGACCACAATCGTCCTGGGCATGTCGAATGCCTGCCTGCCTCACGCCGAGAGTCACATGGAGACTAGCGCCTCCCGGCTCCTGCAGTGCTATCAGCAGCATCTACAGGAGGAGGGAGAGGAGGATCTGTCCAACTACCTGAGCCACATTCACAGCTTTAAGCAGGGCAGCTGACGCACACTGCTACAGACTCAGTGAGTGCTGTGTAAATACATGCATGATGATGAATACCAGCTCTGAAGACTAACAAAAGGGTCTATTTGAATAACCCTGTTTACAAGCTAAAGATGGTCCATACACAGGCTCAATTATGAAATGTTGTCCACTAACAATGTGGTAGTTGCCATCATTATTGCTAAATTACTAGCCAGTAACTCTTTGGATTATGAAGGGACACAAATTTGCTGGTCATTAATGTAGTTCACCCAAAAACGTCACAAACGAAGATGCTTTGCTCAAATAGTTATAGTCAATGGGGTCCAAAACAACACTGGACCCCGTGACTTTCAATGTATGGACAAACAATCAAACAAAAAAGAACATCTTCGTTTGTGTTGCATGAAAAACAGTCATACAGGTGGAATGACATGAGAGTGAGTAAATGATAAAATTTTCATTTTTGGGTGAACTATCCCTTTAACAGGGTAAGTATTTCATATTAAAAATGCAAAGGTTTGGAGCAGATTTCATATTTATTAAGAGGACACAAACCATGCACATATGACACTGAGAGGAGTTTACTGTACTCAGATAATGACTCTTTACCCTGTTGTTTGTCTACATTTAATAATTTAAAACTATATTATCCTTTTCTTTTTCCAGTGGTTTCTCTCATGCCTGCATAAAGTTCTTTATATGTACAGAAGCAACCATAAATAATGCCCCATAGGATGTCACACAATTAATGCAGTTTCACATTAGGACCATAAATTACCCATAAATATTACAAATTTATACATCCACATGTACAACATAACTTAGCAGAATAGGAATAAAACTAACTATTCATCCTAATAAAACCATTTGGAAAGATTTGTTATAAACACTGTTACTTTTTGAAATTTGTGCTGCCTTTAAATGGAATTAAACCACATCTATGTATCAATGAAATATGCTGACATCCTGAGAAATGTTTCACAACATTGTCTTCACATTTTCAAGTGCAAAGGTAAATATTGCACTCTTTCATCAATGACAACAGCTAAATAAGTGTCTGAACTTAAACTACCATTCAAAACTTAAAGGTCGGCAAGATTTTTTTTCACCACTGCTTTTACTTGATCAAAAATAAACTAAGATATTGTGAAAATTTTGTCATATGATCCTTCAGAACTCATTCAAATATGCTGATTTGTTGCTCAAGTAACAATTTCTTATTATCAATGTTGAAAACAGTTATGCTGCTTATTTTTGTAGCAAACGTGAATTTTTTTTCAGGATTCAGATTCTATAGAAAGTATAGAAAGTTCAAAAGTACAGCATTTATTTTTGAAACAGAAATCTTTCACGATATAAAATCCTTTACTGTCATTTTAGCCAATTTAATGCATCCTTGCTGAATAAAAGTATTCATTTCTTTAAAAAAAATCTTACTGACCCCAGATTTTGGAACTGTAGTGTATTTGTAGAGTACCACTGTGCTGTCTCAGTTTTGAATAAGAACATAACCAATAACCCAATACAAGCAGATGATGAAAGTATTACAGACTCTTTTACGCTTAAACCGATGTTTAGCGGCACTGCAGCCGAGCTGTAAAATTCCCAGAAGCAGGTGTTTGTTTCAAAATGTTGTTTGTGTGTGGTGTTTAATGTAAAAAGCTTGTAGTGTACCTTCAGTAGCTTACACTGTGACCTTTTGTACTTAATGCCCCTGGATTCAAATAAAGAATCAAAAAAGCAAACGGGCAATCGTGATTTTACCACAGACGAACAAATAAACATTAAGAGCCTCTAACCAAAAGTACCATGTAAGAAAGGGAAAGGGTGTGTGGCCAAGTATGGTGACCCATACTCGGAATTTGTCCTCTGCATTTAACCCATCCAAGTGCATGCACAGTAGTGAACACACACCCGGAGCAGTGGGCAGCCAATGCTGCGGTGCCCGGGGAGCAGTTTAAGGGTTCGGTGCCTTGCTCAGTCATGGTATTGAGGGTGGAGATATTAAGGGTGGAGAGAGTGCTGGTTATTCACTCCCCCCACCAATCCCTGCCGGACCTGAGACTCGACCCCACAACCTTCGGGTTACAAGTCCAACTCTCTATCCATTAGGCCACGGCTGCCCCGTATGACTATGACAAATGATGGGAGTGTTAAAAAGGAGAGGGCATTACTGGAAGTGGCCTCAATATCCATGAGAGCCCTCGAAAGAAGAAAACATCTTTCAAGCTAACTAGAAAATATATGTGAATTCAGCAGAGGTACAAACAAAAACACAGTAGTCTGCATGTGCGGGAGCTTGAGTCGCACGATTTGTTAAGTGGGATTGAGTAATTCTGCTCTATACAAGAGAAGCGCTACAGAAGGGAAGAAACCACTTCATGGCTACAGTAGAGACTGTTAGCATAAAGAGCTCATCTGTTTGACTAACAGCCCACTGGGTTTCCATTTATCTCTGGTTGGTTACTGGTTTGCAGTGGACGTGCTGCCGTCTGGTTGCTGGCGGTGTCAGTCAGGGATGGCATTAGGATGCGAGGTGCCTCCATGGCATTTCCTCTAACTGATATAAGATCCCATCCACCCTGAAAGAAAGAGATGATTTCTTATTTTCTATCCATTCTGCATAGTACTATTAGTGACTAGTGAGCAGTGCTCACCCCAATGCCATAGTCCCACGAGTGTCCTTTGGGTTCCATCGGCAGCATCCCCAGTCGGCGACACACAGTGCCACAGCTCAAACTGTGACTGCCCTGCACTTTATCCGCAATGATCCACACCTTAGGAAAAAAAAAATCTGGCATTAAGCAGAGCAGCAAACCTGCAGTAGACTGCAATAACTAGTTACAAGGAAATGGTCTAGACCTGGTCCAGAGGTCCCACAGACACCTTGCGCACATTATTGGAGATGTGCTCCCAAGATGAGCCCTGAGGGTAACTGGGGGTCACACCATGTCTGTACCACAGGTTACCTGCTCATACAAAACCATACATAGAATCATTGCTATAATAAATGATCAATTTTTGACGGTTTTAAATAAAGCATCATGCATAGAACTGGTGATTGCTTTATACTGCACAGGAAGCATGGATTCTTCTATCTATCTATATATATATATATATATCTATATGCATACACACACACACACACACACACACACATTTAATACATTTTTTATTTTTAGTATTATATACACTACCATTCAAAAGTTTGGGGTCGGTGAGATTTTTAAATATTTCTGATATTTTAAAATGTAATTTATTTATGTAATGATAAAGTGGAATTTTCAACAGTTTTCATGTTTCAAGTCTCAGAAAGCATTCTAATATGCTGATTTAGTGTTCAAAAATATATTTTTTATCAGTTTTGAAAACAGTTGTGCTGGGAACAGTGATTTTTTTCAGGATTATTTGATGAAAAGAAGTTTAAATAGAATACAGAATGTATTTATTTATCTAACATTATAATTACATAAGTGTCCTTGTTGAATAAAAGTATTAATTTCTTATAAAAATCTTAGTGACCCCAAATTTAGAGATGCAGTTATAACACATTTAGTTTAGCATTCATAATCTCGTATCTTACTTTAAAATACAGTTACCCTCAAGTTTGATCAATTATTGATAAGTAATTTCAGTCATTGAGTAAGCTGCTTTTAGGAGCAATACTGCAGACACCAAGATATACAAACAGATCAGAGTGCACATTTTTCCATTGATTAGAAACATCTGTGCTTCTGCATTTTTGAAAAGTACCAGTGGCCACTGATGTATTAACACATTTTTATCAGTGTGACATATATAGGAGTACCATTTTCATCCACTGTGTATACAGACGTCCTGCCCACTGACACCTGTTTGAGCTTCTGTCCGGTTGGAGAGGGGATGTGATACCAGCAATCTCCTGCAAACACATCAAACCTTTCTAATGCTGTTGCAGAAAAACAGGCAATGCTGCAAGATCAGCATGACAGGCATGACTTGCATTAAAATGTAACGTACAAGACAAGTATTCATTGTTGTATTTTCATGGGGTGTCGCATGTACAGGCTTTGTGATAGAAGGCTATTCCCTCACCGGCTGGGTTCTGGGCGGACACAGAGCCCCTGTAGAATGCAGAGCCATCTTTAGCGATGGCCCAAACCTGGTGGACGGCACCTATGGAAATCGACTTGAAAGGCTGGTCAGTTCCAACATGTAACCATGATGACCCCTGTGAGCAAGTCACATCATCAGTCAGGGTTACATTATACTAGGAAGCCTCTCACAGTGATAATGATGGAGTTTGTGAAGTATTTGTACACTATTTGCATGGGAACTACTGAATGCTAAACCAATTACCCAACTTCTAGAAAATAAGGAACTTGGCTCTTACTCCTGGGGTAAGTGAAGTGACACCCAGACGGCACAAGACGTCTCCTTTGTTGCTGATGCCCCATAATGGCACCTGTTCCACAGTGCTCTTCGGTCCACAAGGCAGGATTGTGATATCACTCAAAGGTATAGGTGGGACTTCCTGCCAGGGGCCAGTTGTTGTGAGTTTACACTTTCTAATGTGGAAGAAGATTGGTGATGGGAGTCAAATTTAACAATTACAAAATTGGTTTCTTTATGATTACCAAAAAAGTATTTTAGTAATAATATTTTATTGTCCTTGTCTTTTTTTTTTTTTTTTTTACAATTTACTATTAACTAGGGCTGTCAAATTAATTAATTGCGATTAATCGCATCCAAAATAAAAGTTTTTCTTTACATAATAAATGTCTAGAAAAACAAGTATACATGAATATATTTATATTCATATAATCTATATTATATATATATATAATATATAAACATACCATATATTTCTTAAATATATACATGCATGTGTGTGTATTTATATATACATAATAAATATACACAGTACACACACATATTTTGAAAAAACTTTTATTTTGGATGCGATCAATTGCGATTAATCATTTGACAGCACTATAGATTTCATACATAAATATGAATACATATATACATGTAAATATTTCATAAACATATGTATATATGTGTATTCACATAAATATATATATATATATATGTATAATGTATATATGTGTATTTATATATATATATATATATATATATAGGATACGATTAATCGATTTGACATCCCTATATTAGCTAAATGAATCCTTCCAAATGTGAATTTCAGTACAGTTGTACTGCACAGGCAAAATGCAGATGATCAAAAACCACTGCCGAATTTATTTTGTTAACACCTTACAATTAGATCAAATTTATAAACATTACTTAACAGGTAATAACAATAAAAAATATTAAGTAGTAAGTAGTAGATACCTGGCCCAACGTCTGCGGCGGACAAAGTCTTTCAATGTTTTATATCCGTGGTATGACCTAGAATGGTGAATACATTCAGAAAAATCAAAGAGTTAGCTCGCTCTCACACTTGAAGATTGTGCTTTTTATGTTATAAGATACACTGGGAATGCTAATTACCAACATAACTTACGCAGGAAAGTCAGCTGCATACTGCCAGCCCTCTCTGTCTGTGCCACCTGGCACAGCATAGTCAATAGTCCAGTCTGACACCTGCAAAATATTAGGGAGCATTCACACATACAGCAACAATAAAGCAACTGTACGTCATTCACTGTCAATTTTTGTGACAAGTTCCTCTCAGGTATTGCGAGGAAATGGATGACAGCACAAACCCAAGTCCAGTTGGGGGAGGGTGGTTTTGTGTTGTTTTTAGTGCACTCCTTCAGACCTGAGGCATCGCTCCACATGTAACGGTCAGTAGGGAGACCCCTGGAGGGGAAACAGTGAGGCACAGCAGTGAGCATGCAGAACACTTCTGGATTACAAACATCATGCTCAGTATTAACCTGTTAGTGTAACCAGTGACAGGATTCCAGCGCTGGTTCTCATAGATATAAACACTCTTCACGTCAGTCTGTGTGTAGATGTTATCTGTGCTGCTTGCCAAACCTATGTGTGTGAGATAAATACATTATGTGACTAAAATGCATGAACAACACTGATTGGTTTAGAAAGAGGTGACGCATTTACCCTGGAAGAAGCCTCCTCCATAGCCTCCTGTGTGGACCCAGGCAGTGTGGTCATAGCCAATCCCCCACACCACACCAAGACTGTTGGACTCAATAATACGCAGATGCCCTCCAACTTGACGCCAGAACCTGTCCATGATAAAAAAAAAAAAAAAAAAATATATATATATATATATTTTTTTTTTCTCAGAGAAGTCGTATTTCCATAATGACTATTCAAGAATTGCTATAAGGCATAACAGCAAGACAACAGACAAATATAACATTCATGAATAATATACATTTGTTCAAGTTTAGGGTCAGTAAGATTTTTTTTTAAGAAATAGGCTATAGGCTAGAATAGGCTATAAACTTTTATTCTGTAAGGATGCAAAATAAGGATGTAAACATGAGAAAATAAAGACTTGTACATTGTTACAATGCAGTTACTCTCACTGATGCTCCAGAAGGAAACACAATGCATTGCATTAATGCATTAAGAGCTTTTTGAATTTGAAGATCAGGGTAAACTGAACTAATTTGTCTTCTGGGAAACATCTATCTTCTGAAGGGCAGTACTAAATGAAACAAATATGATATTTAAGCAAAATAAGAAAAATGTACATATCATTCTGTTCAAAAGTTTATACCCCTGGGGGCGTATTACAGAAAGTTTCTTATCTTAGGTCTTAACTTAAGATATGATATGTTAAATTAGGATTTTTCACAAATTCGTATTACAGAAGCAAATCTTAACTTGATTTGGGATTCTTATCCTATCTTACAAAATAGTGTCTTATCTCTAGTTAGGAAATCTTAAATGGCATAATCAAGCTCGACAATCCACTCTCAGGTCTGTTACCAAGCAACCAACACTGCTGATGAGGTAAACAAAATAATAGAAGCTACTTCACTTTGAAAATCGCCTTTTGCAAAAAAAAAAACACAAGGCATTAGTCACTTGCACTACAACCAGTAATGCTCCGTGACACTTTTGTTGATCTCTATAATGCTGGTTGCAGTTCCTGTGCTAACTGTAATATGTTGTGCGGCAGTCTGTAATTACTTATAAGTGTTTTGTCATCAAAATATAACATCTTCAGGGTCCTCCAAGCGTTTTTCTACCATTAAACATCTTCATTCTTCATTTTCAACTATTAATAAATGTAATACCATGGTCGGACAGCACAGTTGTAAGCGTTTTTTCTGTTAGCTTTTAAATAATTTTGAAGTTAGGACAGCTGTGGGGTTGTCCTAAAGTTAAGACAGTTTTTAGGGTTTTTTGTGAAGTTAGGAGGTTTCTGTAATACCCCTTTCCTATCTGTAGTTAAGATAAGATAACGCACTTAGGAAATGCTGTTCTGTAATAGCTTTTGTCCTAAATGTGGTCCTAACTGAAATTACCATGGTTACCAAACAGATAAGATAAGATTTTAAAGTTAGGATTTTTCTGTATTTTGCTTGATTTTCACACTTAAATTTACTATAAAGATTATTTAAGTTAAATATCTGGATGGGGAACATTTAAGACTCGTAAAAATAAAAGTTTGAAGGTACTATAATACGTACTAAAAGTAGGAAGCTTGTTTAAAAACAAACAAACAAACGAACACCTAGGTTACAGATGGGGTCCCTTGATTGAACAATCACCAATTTACATCAAATTTGTTCACATAAAATCAGTCAATCATCTGATTCTTACATTTGATCACAGGGTGTAGGGTAAGGAGATGCCTCTAGTTCTTTTGTGGGTTCGCTCACAAAAATGTCACCTTTACAGGTGACCGACCAGATGGCTTGTTTAGACGGAGGGCCCTGAATACCTCTAGAGTCACAGCAGGACACGCTGAGCAGAGCCAGCTGAAAAGATGAACAAACTGTCAGTCAAACGGCAAGGTCATCACAAAGTGCAGTGCAAGTTGTTGAGAATCAATTTCCTATGATTAATATTCTCTCCTCACCCAGTCTTGCATCTCCAGCTCTGTGGCCGCAGCCAGGCGGATGGGCCACCTCTGTTTTGTTCGCTCCGCTGTATAGATGGCAAATGTGTGTTTGGAGTCATTCAGTACTGGCACCAGGATTGTCACTTCGTTAATGAACACGTGGAGATACTGGACATAGAAAAGAGCAGAAAAATAGGATAAAATAGGGGTTGAATTTAGACCACCCAGATTTCTTTCCTGTCTTCATATACACATCCATTCACAAGTCTGATGTTGGTAAGATTTTCAATGTTTTTGAAAAAAGTCTCTAATGCTAATTAAGGCTGCGTTTATTTGATAATTAATATTTATTTTGATCGTTATTATTTTTATTTGACAAAAATACAAAAACAATAATATTGTGAAATATTAAAGGTCCCATGACATGCTGCTTTTTGGATGCTTTTATATAGGCCTAAGTGGTCCCTAGTACTGTATCTGAAGTCTCTTTCCCGAAATTAAGCCTTGGTGCAGAATTTCAGCCACTACGAGCCAGTCCCACAATGAGCTTTCCTTAGGATGTGCCATTTCTGTGTCTGTAGCTTTAAATGCTAATGAGGAGGAGAGAAGTTAAGGTAAGTATGCGCAATGTTGACAGTGGATGTATCGCAATGGCTTGTAGACACGCAGTCGTTCAAGCTTTTCAGTTTGACCCAGAATCTGATCCGGATGGAGAAGCACCGGATGAAGAAGTTGCAACTCAGCAGCTACAGCAGGTCTCATATTTATTCAGTGAAATCCTAGCCTTTTTAAATTTAATCGCATTATTAATCTATATAGCAATTCTTATCTTTCCGTTCCCAAATTTAGGACCTCTTATAATTAAGACTTTTGTACCATTTAAAAGTTTTCATGGTCTTAAATTTTTAAAGATTTTTTAAGGACCCGTGGAAACCATAAGAACATAGATCAGTGCAAACATTTCTGTCATGCATTTGGCAAAAAGATTTTGTTGACTATGAATTTTACCTTTGAAATTTGAGCGAAGTTCAAGTCTGGCGTCTGTGCGCAGTGGTGTGACGGCAATTTAAATAAAAATACAGATTTCCAAACATATAGGTATCCCCTTGAACTTGATAAAAAGATAATCTGTTTACCATCTTGACTGGAAAATACTGTTTCATGGTCAGTTTTTTATTTATTGTTTGCTAATGTTAGTGAATATTTACATTAGAGTGCACGTCCTACTACGCTGTAATTGACCGTTCGCAAAGAGCTTGATTGACAGGCCATCAGACCAATCAGAATGTGTATATTATGTGCCGCCGCTGCTATCCGCCATCTTGCCCGACAGCTACGGCCTGTCTCCATAGAAATACACGTTAAAACGGGGTAAAAAAGATCGACTGAATTGAAACTTTGTCAATATAACTAAATATAAATATGTGCGAAGGGTTAAGCTGTGCTGTTGTTGGCTGCCATGGTAACGGTAGTAAGCTAAGGTATTCCTTTAAAGCACTTGTTTTGCGTACCAGAAAATCTGTCATGTCCGGCGCTGTATGCATTGCTTGCAGCGCTGAAGTTAAATACTGAGTGTTAAATAATAAATAATATGTTAAAACGTGTGTTCTTATCATTCTGTGGACAAAATCCCGTGAACTTCGCCCCGAATGGGAGCTTAATATGCACATGTGTGCTCATCTGTTTTCAATGCAGCTAACCTTGCCTCGCTTCATGTCATCTTCCCGCTCATTAAACCATGACAGGTCCTTTACTGCAAAAAGACTGTCACTACAACACTGTAAAGTGATGAAACTATGGCGCTATGTGCTTTTTAAAACCATTTTCACAGGTTTCACGTTATATTGTCGGCTCGGAAAATATGTAAATACGCATGCCCAGTAGCCGCAGCTGTAGCCTTCTAACGTTAGCCTTAACCGCAAATCAGACAAGAGAGCAGATTAACTTCGGTGGACTTAAACTTGAAAAATGGTGTGTTCCGCGGTTGAAATAAAACACTTTCTGATGTTTATTCATGTTCATTTCGTGCTTTAAATATGAAAAGACGATCGGTTCACGTGTCTGAACTGAGGCAATACAGCGATCTGTCACGACACAATGAAGAGCCACAAAACGGTATTTATTGTTTGAATTTCTTTAAAAATGACACGGTTTAAAAGCTGAGGGTCCTGAGACCTTGTTTCATATCAGAAGTGACCTGCTCTGTCTTGTCTGTCGGTGTGTTGTCAGTTTACTCTTTGCTCTGCGATGTATTTTTCACTGCATGAGAACATGCGTGTAGTGTGAGAGCGCATTGTTTGTCGGTCATGGCGACAGTAACTAAGGGTGGGCGGGTTTTGCGAACAGTCAATTAATTAGGTGAGCAGCTGGAAACTAGCGACCTCTCCTGGGTGGAGATAGTAATAACATCATAAACTGAAAGCAATCTTTATGTGACTGACTTTTCGAATGTTTTATAATTGATCATCCGAGTCTAATATGATCCAGCTGGCCGTACTAAAAGACATTGCGGGCCGTATACCGCCAGTTGCCCATCCCTGGTGTACAGTAAATGATATAGCTCGGCAAACTTCGAATTCGAACCCGGGTCGATTGCGTCAAAAGATACATTTGGGAGCCTGACGCTCTACTGCTTATACCACTGAAAATGTTGAAATAAATGTGTTTTTTTTTTATCTTGAATGTCAATCAGACATTGGTAGCTGGAATTACTGTAAATAGTGTTTGCCAACAAGCGCGCTATTTGCACTTAATGTAAAGACGCTCCAATTTTTTTTTTTTCTCATGGGCGGGCCAAATTCTCTGGGCGGGCAAAGCAGAGAAAGGGGAGGTAACCTTTCCCCGTATGACGACATAAAGGGAAGATTCCAGATTGGGCCATCTGAGCTTTCATTTTCTCAAAGGCGAAGCAGGATACCCAGTGCTCGGTTTACACCTATCGCCATTTCTAGCCACTGGGGGACTCTAATAGGCAGGCTAGGGGAACTCATATTAATGTTAAAAAACCTCATAAAGTGAAATTTTCATACCATGGGACCTTTAATAAAACTTCAAATATGTGTTTTCTATTTGTTATGCTGTTTTTCTAATATGCTAATTTGGTGTTCATGAAACTATTATTATTATGTTGAAAAACATCTGTGCTCATTTTAATATTTTTGTGGAAACTGATACATTTTGTCAAGATTCCATGATGAGCAGAAAGTTCAGAAATATAGCATTTATTTGAAAAAATCTTTAGTAAAATTACACATCTTTACTGTCACTTTTAATGAACCCTTGCTAAATAAAACGTATTAATTTCTTAAAATACAATCTTTGACTGATCATACAGAAATGGCTATCAAGGCCTTATACATATTAAATTAACCTTACTAAATGACCTCAAAGCTAATACACATGGATTAAAAACCACAAAACTACAGTTTTGATTCCATAAGGGATGTGAGATTACCTTCTTTTCATCATTAAATGTGTAGTAGATGAACAGAATCCCATCCTTGTTGCCCTCTGCTCCTGAAAACTGCTCCAGTGCAAACTGAACATCCACCCACTTATGAGGTTTCCAGTCTCGCCACCACTGCATGGTGCCCTTCTTCACCCACACAGACTGTGAGAAGAACAGGAATCAGGGAGAACTATCAAAATATACATGTTTTTTAAGCTTTAAGCCAAAAGACCTGTTTTCTAGGGGCAACTCTTCGGTTCTACCAAGCTGAGGGCCAGTAAATGTAACTGTTGCTCTGACTATTGATCCAACTCTTGAAACTTACTGTTCCTATATCAATGACAGTCTGGATATAATTAAAAAAAGATAAATGACAGATAAATAACTGATTAGTATTACTGAAAACATCAGATGAGGTAAACTGTTTTGTGTGTGAGCACTACCTGTTCAATGGCCTGCTCATAATGCATGAAATTCTCCATTTCTCTCTTGGAGCGCTCGCTGAGCTGCTCAAATATCTGTTTACGCCATGCTGCCGTTTGCGCAGGTGTAATGGAGAGAGACATGGCCTGCATGGAGGAGTTCAGGGCTGAGGAGACAATCACATTTGACACAGTCAAGGACAAAGTGAATCATCAAATTCAATTACACAGATGGTAATAGGGCTGCATGATACTGGAAAACAAAGACATTGCGATTTTGCTTTCCAAAAAAAGGCTAAAAAATTCATTTTTACTCTGAAGATTTTTTTTGCATTTAAAATCCTTTTAGGGCTGAATGATTTGGATAAAACTCGAAAAATATGGTTGTTTATACTTAGATTTACTTTCAACAAAAACCAAATCAAATCTCTTTCTGTAACCATTTCAGAAATACTGTATCTTTCCACTTAAGGCCATATTTCACAGGGCACATTCCCACTGTTTTTGACCAATTCAATATGACCATAAAATAAGAATTATTTTGTTGTGATTACTATAAAATACAAATATTTAACATACTAAATAAATACAGTAAAATAAATATATTTCATCCCTGATTTTATTGTAAAATAACTGTACTACAAATTTATATTCTAATTTCTTCATTTTTTAAATGGGAAACCACTGAGCTTTTATTTTGATGGTTTGCCAGCAAATAAAAATATGCACTGCCAGTTTCATACTGAAGCTTGGCAGTGTGTGTTCATTTACATGCATGTAGCCCATGATATCAGCGTCTCAGAACGGCTCGATTCACAGTAAATCAACCAAGCTGTTTTTAGAACTGAAACACTGTGTAAATGCTGCACTTCCCTTGAAACCAGTAAAGTGTATATTACTAAATTAATTCAATCCTGACAATTGCACTACACCATATCGCAATATCAATTTAATTTCAATACATCATGCACCCCTACATGATACTCGGCTGACCAGTGGATGTAGTTGAGTTGAACCAGTTGAGCTGTGTATGACACTCAACCAAGCATCCCCCACCGCTAACCCAGGCCCATTTTGGATGTTCATCTGGCCCATAAGGCTCCTCTAGGGCCAAGTTATAGGTGGCTACAGAGGACAGGCTGCTGGTTTCAGCTGCATCTCCTCCAGGTCCAGATGTGAGGTGCGTCTGGGCTTCCTCTAGGTCTACATTGCTCCATTGAGGATCCACCCCACCTGATTGGCTAGGGGACAGAACCTGGGTTGGGGAAGCCCTGTCCTCCACCTCTTTTTCTGGGTGATCCTCCTCAGGAATAGATGGGCCAGCTGCGGGGACGTCACGGCGACTGATTTGGCCTTCACGGTCAGACACGAGCTCTGAGATGAAGCTGTCACTGGTCACTTTGGGGATGCGTGGTTTAGGGGTGTCTCCCATCTCAGGTGTTGGGACAACTTCACCCCCAGCTCTTTCAGTTTCAGGGTCTGCATCACTCAACACTGATGCCTGGGACTGCAGACGCACCTCACCACCAAAGAAACAACCAGCACTGTGAGGTGTAGAGACACACAGTGTTAACATGTATAGGACCAGAAGTTTGGAATCACTACGATATGTTTATATTTTTGAAAGAAAATTTGATGTATCAAAAAAATCAAAATCATAATTCATGTTTTAAATAACTGTTCGAAATTTTAATCTGTGATGGCAAAGTGCTTTCAGTATCAATCAATCCAGTCTACTAAGAGAACATCTAATGAAATTCTATATTGTTTCATTGGAATTCATTGAATTGTGCAAAAACAGTGTCACATGCTGTAAAAACGCATTTTTTCAGCATTGCTGAAGTCTACTTTTGGTTTTAAATAAACACCTTTCTCTAAAAAATGAATCATGCTGTGACAGAGCAACTTGATCCCATTCATTTGACTTCTGCGGTTCATTCAGTGACTTCTGGTCAGACGAGCGACAGTGGCTGTTGGTAACAGGATGTAGGTGTGTCCAGCAACATGACAATGCTGAGAAATGTTTTTGCAATACTTGCCAATTGCAGAATATTACTTTCAATTCTTTTAAAATCTTAGTTTTACTGGCAATATATGTCATTTGCAATAAAATGTCTAAAGAAATGTCCAGAAAGGTCTACCAATACCATTAGCACAACAGGACTAGGAATGTCTACTAGTGACATGCAGCGCAATGTGCACATTTTGAAGTTAACTAACCTCTGAAGGCTGCAGGCGCTGGCGCTAGAGTGGGAGCGTTCACTATCTCTGGGTACAGACACAACCTTCCAGGCCTTCCCACTCAGCTCGCTGGCGGTCACACCCTGGCGGAAATATACTGCCCGGTCTTCAAAGCCAATAGCCCACACCTGAGCACAGAGACATCACATGACCTTCACAGATCTGAGTGTAATACCTGCTGAAATGGTTTCAGAACCATACATATATGGCATAATATCTGGTATTTCAACACACCAATATTTATACATTTGTGTGTAATGTTTCACATTGGGAAAAAATGTTTATGCCACATTTTCATATTTGTATCTATTTATCTCACTGATTAATAAATTGATCCATATAAAAGTTTCTGGGTTAAGCCTTCAAATAAATGTATTAGCCAAGAATATGAACTGTCTTTATTCTGCTGTTTTCTGCTTTTTATGTTGAAATGTGTACCACATGCACAGTTATTCAATGTAAAAAAGTATATCAGAGACAGAAATTAATGATGTAAACCAAAGAGGAAACACTACTAATCTCTGACCTGATCATTGAGACCCACGTTGATCATGACCATCTCTCCAACCATACCTATCCATCCTGAGCCACAAGGATTATGAGAATTCACACCCCGTCTAAACCAGACCTATTAGAAATAAAGAGATGTGGAAAAACAAGCTGAATAACAATAAAAAAAAAAAAGTACATATCCGTTCAAAAGTTTGGGATTGGTACGATTTTTTAATGCTTTTCAAAGAAGTCCCATATGCTCATCAAGGCTGGATCTATCCCATCAAAAATAAAACAATAATATTGTAAAATATAACATAACTGTTTAACTTAATAAACATAACTGTTTTCTATTTTAAGATATTTTAAAATGTCATTTATTCCTGTGATGGCAAAACTGATTTTAAGCATCCATGACTCCAGAGTCACATGATCCTTTAGAAATCATTCTAATATGCTGATTTGGAACTAAAAAACAAACAAAAAAACAGCTCTTATTATTATCAATGTTGAAAACAGTTGTGTTGCATGACACTTTTTTTAATTTCTAAAATCTTCTATGAACAGAAAATTCAAAAGACAGACATTTATTTGAAATAAAAATTTAACAGATATTTAAGTAGAAATTCTTCATTGTCACTTTAGATCAATTTTATGCATCGTTGCTAAATAAAAGTATTCATTTCTTTCAATTTTTTATTGACCCAAAACTTTTTAACTGTAGTGCGTGTAAAGAAATTAAAAAAATAAATAATATATAATATGAATGATAATATAATTTGTAATGAAAAAATAATAATACATTGGAAAATAATAGAACCAATTTTATTAGTTGCCTCAGATTTTGGAAGCCCACTGTATATATGCAAGCGTATATTAAATTAAAATACGACTTACTTTATGATCTTTAGTGACAGCCCACACTACATTCACACCAACAGCTACATGTACAGCACCCACTCCAGGGCTCGGCGACTCCACCGTGACCCATGATGACCCTGTGATTACATCAATATTATTAAATGCCTATCATCTACATACATTTTTTATTTTGTGTACTGCACCACTACACTCACCCTTCAGGCAGTCTCTGCTAATGCCCTCTCTGACCAGCAGATGACCCTCCCACAGGACAGCCCACACCAGGTCACCTGGGCCGCAGCTGATCTGCACAACCTCCCCTGGTACGGTCACCTCCTCCCAAACGGAGCCCTCGGGATTATGATGGTTGATGCCACACCGGAACCACACCTGCTCAAAAGTACAAAAATTTGATCTATTTGTGGATAAATGGAAAGTTCCAAGAATTCATACAATCTGTATAGCTTTGTAAGAACTGAAAAATGAATCAATTATAAAAGCATGAGGTGTTGTTAGACACCGTATGTAAGCCTGGAACGAACTGAGTTCTGACCTTTCCCTGCAGAGAGACCGCCCACAGTGCCAAACACCCTCTGGGCTCCTCAGTGATCTCCCAACCACCACAAGTGATATCATTAAACGGGTCAGGAAGAGACCCAGTCTGCTCTGAGGGGATCTGCTTTTACATATAAAATTCAAGGACACACAGAGATAAGTTTTTCCATCAACATTAAAGAGAAACAATTCCTTTCAAGACCTTTGTGCTGGTACACACCTTAACCCAAGTGTCCTGTGCCTTGTACCTTCTGTATCGTATCCATCTGCGACGACGCACACAAGAGTTCCATTTTTTGTCTTTCGTGTAAGTGGCTGGAAAATCAATGGCATATGTCCATCCCTGAAAGCACACAGAATATCAGCTATGGCTTAAAGCAAGTGAAAGCTCTTTCTGTGGTTTTAAAGACATCAATACTGACCCCTTTCTCTGTGGTCTCCCCTCCAAAGTTTTCATCCACGTACCAGTCCGCCTCCCACTCCCAGTTCTCAGAGGGCAGCTCAAAGTCACCCAGAGGCTGGTGCTTCAACCCTGTCACATCACTCCACTGCCAGCGGTCACTGGGCAACAGCCGGTCCGAGAAGCCATCGACAGGGTTCCACCTCTGTCAGGGAACAGGAAACACATTAGTCAGTCTCATTTGATGACCAATGCTCTAGGGTTAAGAAAAATAATAGTGTTTACGATAAAATTTATTTTAAACCACAAGCGCAAAGTTTTTAGGCATGTACTCTTTCATGTTGGTTTTGAAAAACTTCTTTACCGTTTTCAAGAAGAGTTTCAATTTCATTACTTTTTTTCAATTTAATGATTTTTAAAATGCTAAAATGTTAAAACACAACTTATTTTCATACACCTTAAATAAATGTGAGTAAATAAATTCTAATGTTGATATATATATATACATATATATACATATATATATATACACTCACACACACACATTTTAATAAGTTATTCTTTTTTTTAAGCAAGGGTACATTAAATTGGTCAAAAGTGACAGTAAAGACATTTATAATGTTACAAAAGATTTCTATTTTAAAAAATGGATTCATCAAAAAATCCTGCAAAAAAACCCCAAAACAAAACAAAAAAACAATTTCCACAAAATTATTTGACAGCACAGCTATACAAGAAAATTTCCTTGAGCACCAAATAGTAGTATATTAGATTGATTTCTGAAGAATGATGTGGCACTGTAGACTGGAGTAATTGCTGCTGAAAATTCAGCTTTGCCATCACAGGAATAAATTCTTATCTGAAATTATTTTTAAAGTTATTTTTAAATTTAAATATAACTGTATTTTGATCAAATAAACACAGCCCTTAATAATAGATTAGTAACAGATTTCCTTCATTTTACATTCTTACAATTTAACAAAAAACAGTCCAAGAGCGCACATCAATTAGGCCAAAAAAGCTCAATATGGGTGCTCCACCACACAGGAATAGGAACAAAAGCATCAAAGTAGGCACACCACAGCTCCAGAGATTAGGGATGCGCGGTATACCGGTACTGGAAAAATACCGGTATTTATTATATTTCAAACGGTACGATATCATAATTTTGCTCAATTCGGTATTTCATACGCTGCAGTTGCGAGATGCACCTGTAGGTGGCAGTGCTTCCCAAATTGCTGCGCAACTGGTAAATGTGAGAACAGAACAACGTGGTGGATCAAACAGATGAAACTCTATCAACGTATGGAATTACTTTTGAGCCAATAAAAATGAACGTAATTTTACAAGAAACTTACGAAAATATAAGCTGAAACTGAATGAAATGTCTTTGAAACTGAAAAAAAAAAATCGCAGGC
>JAFVLL020023182.1:83821-102919 GCA_021397915.2 Tor tambroides | reverse complement strand
TTTCCGGCCTCTTATTGCTACCTGTTCCAACTTTTTTGGAATGTGTAGCTCTCATGAAATCCAAAATGAGCCAATATTTGGCATGACATTTCAAATGTCTCACTTTCAACATTTGATATGTTATCTATATTCTATTGTGAATAAAATATAAGTTTATGAGATTTGTAAATTATTGCATTCCTTTTTTATTCACAATTTGTACAGTGTCCCAACTTTTTTGGAATCGGGTTTGTACATTTGTTCAAAAGTTTGGGGTGAGTAAGATTTTTTTTTCATAAAGATAAAATATTCCATAAGGATGCAAATTAAGGATGTAAGAAAAATAAAGACTTGTACATTCATTGTTACAAAGGATTTCTTTTCCATAAAAATGCTTTCTATTAATCAAAGAATCCTGAAAAAAAAAAATCGTAGTTTCCCAAAATATTAAAAGCTTTCAAAAGCTGCAGAAAATTCAGCCTTAATATCACAGGATATATATGTCATCATAAATTACATTTTAAAATATAATTAGGAAACATTTTAAAATGAACAATATTATTAGTAATATTATTTCACATTATTACTGTTTTTACTTTATTTTTAATCAAATAAACACAGCTCTAGTGAGAGTAAGTGACTTCTTTCAAAAACATTAAAAAAGTCTCACTGGCCCCAAACTTTTAAAAGGTAGTTCTTTAATGAGGGGCTCTTTTGACCTCTTCAAACTATGTTTCATTTATGTTAAACATTTATCACATGGTTTTTAGCCTTTGTCAACTTTCAAGTGAATTCTGGTTTAATGTGTGATGGTGTGAATTATTTGATGTTATTTGTGACTGTAATGGTGCATGCTGGTTTTTTTTTTGTTTTTTTAAAGTTTTTGGAAAAACTCAATGGTTCTGGTGGGGGAATGTTCTTAGTGCATTTTTTGCTTGATTTTCACACTTAAATTAACTTTTTTAAGGTTAGTTAAAAAGCTAAATGTCTGGATGGGGGACAGGCTTAAAAATTAAACATTTTAAGACTCTTAAAAATAAAGTTTAAAGAATGTTCTATAATACGACCTTTAAGTAGGAAGCTTGTTGAAAAAAAAACAAAACACTTAAGGTACAGATTAAGGAAGAATCACCTATTTACATCAAACTTGTTCCCATAAAATCAATCAATCATCTGATTCTTACATCTGATCACACGGTGTAGGATAGGGAGATGCCTCTATTTCTTTTGTGGGTTCGCTCACAAAGATGTCACCTTTACAGGTGACTGACCAGATGGCTTGTTTTGAGGGAGGGCCCTGAATACCTCTAGAGTCACAGCAGGACACACTGAGCAGAGCCAGCTGAAACGATGAACAAACTGTCAGCCAAACAGCAGGGTAATCACAAAGTACAGTGCAAGTTGTTGAGAATCAATTTCCCATGATTAATGTTTTCTCCTCACCCAGTCGTGCATCTCCAGCTCTGTGGCCGCAGCCAGGCGGATGGGCCACCTTTGTTTGGTTCGGTCTGCTGTGTAGATGGCAAATGTGTGTTTGGAGTCATTCAGTACTGGCACCAGGATTGTCACTTCGTTAATGAACACGTGGAGATACTGGACAGAGAAAAGAGCAGAAAAACAGGGTAAAATAGGGGTTGAATTTAGACTACATGAAATCACTTTACAAGCACAGATTTTTTTCCTGTGTTCATATACACTTCCATTCACAAGTTTGATGTTGATAAGATTTTTCAGTGTTTCTGTAACAAGTCTCTTATGCTCATCAAGGCTGCATTTATTTGATAATTAATATTTATTTTGACAATTATTTTTTATTTGACAAAAATACAAAAACAGTAATATTGTGATAGATTAATAAAATGTAAAATATCTGTTTTTCTTCTTCTTCTTATTATCATTTTGAAAAATGGCTGTGCTTAATACTTTTGTGGAAACTGAAAGATTATTTGATGAGAAGAAAGTTCATAAGTATAGCATTTATTTGAAATATAAATCTTTAGTAAAATGACACATCTTTACTGTCACTTTTGATAAATTTAATGCCTCCTTGCTGAATAAAAGTATTATATTTTTAAAATAAAATCTTACTGACTCCAAACTTTTGATCAGTGGTATATTTCCAACAGAAAGTTATCAAGGTCTTGTACATTTTTTACCTCTTTTTTAAAAAAATAGCAAATAAGCTTTAGATTAGTTTCTAGCTACAGTAGTTCATTTTCCTAGTAGAGAAAGACGAATGTGTACCAAAAAAAGTTTTTATCAACTTTTAGCAGTACACTAACCTTACTAGATGGCATCAAAGCTAATTAACATGGATTAAAAGCCACAAAACCACAATTCTGATTCCATAAGGGATGTGAGATTACCTTCTTTTCATCATTAAATGTGTAGTAGATAAACAGAATCCCATCCTTGTTACCCTCCGCTCCTGAAAACTGCTCCAGTGCAAACTGAACATCCACCCACTTATGAGGTTTCCAGTCTCGCCACCACTGCATGGTGCCCTTCTTCACCCACACAGACTGTGAAAAGGACAGGATTCAGGGTGAATCATTTATCAAATTATAAGCATTTTTTAAGGTTTAAGACAAAAGATTCATTTTCTAGGGGTAACTCCTCGGTTCTACCAAGCTCAGGGCCACTGTCATTGTAACTGTTGCTCTGACTATTGATCTAACTCTTGGAGCACTTGTATGGACACTTACTGTTGGTATATCAATGACAGTCTGGATATAATTTAAAAAAGATAAATGACAAAACTGGTTAGTATAACCAAAAATATCAGATGAGGTAAACAGTTATGTGTGTGAGCACTACCTGTTCAATGGCCTGCTCATAATGCATGAAATTCTCCATTTCTCTCTTGGAGCGCTCGCTGAGCTGCTCAAATATCTGTTTACGCCATGCTGCCGTTTGAGCAGGTGTAATGGAGAGAGACATGGCCTGCATGGAGGAGTTCAGGGCTGAGGAGGCAATCACATTTGATAAGGTCAAGGACAAAGTGAATCAGCAAATTCAATTACACAGATGGCAATAGGGCTGCACGATATTGGAAATATAAATATACGAATACTATATTTCCTGCAAAATTGCACAAAAAAAGGCTAAAAATTCATTTTTACTCTGAAGATTTTTTTTTGTGTGTGTAAAATCCTTTTAGGGCTGAATGATTTAGGAAAAACTTGAAAATATGGCTTTTTATACTTAGATTTACCAACTCAAATCTCTTTCTGCAACCATTTCAGAAATATCTTTCCACTTGAGGCCATATTTCAAAGGGGACATTCCCACTGTTTTTGACCAATTCAATATTACTATAAAATATATCATTATTTATATTGTGATTATTATTAAATAAAAATATTACACAAAATAAAAAAAAATATTGTAACAATATTGTACAATAAATACAGAAAACTTACTGTAAAATTACAATACTAATATTTATATACTAATTTCTTTATTTTCAAATGGCAAACCATTGAGCTTTTATTTTGATAGTTTGCCGGCAAATAAAAATATGAGCTGCAACTGTGCACTGTGTTCATTTACACACATGCAGCCCATGATTTCAGCATCTTAGAACGGCTCGATTCATTGTAAATGAAACAAGCTGTTTTTAGAAACTGAAACACTGTGTAAATGCAGCACTTCATTTGAAACCGGCAAAGCGTATATTAAATTAACTAAATCTTGACAACTGCACTATGCCATATCGCAATATCGATTTTATTTCAATACATCATGCAGCCCAACATGGTACCTGGCTGACCTGTGGATGCAGATGAGTTGAACCAGTTGAGGTGTGTGTGACACTCAACCAAACATCCCCCACCGCTAACCCAGGCCCATTTTGGATGTTCATCTGGCCCGTAAGGCTCCTCTAGGGCCAAGTTATAGGTGGCTACAGAGGACAGGCTGCTGGTTTCAGCCGCGTCTCCTCCAGGTCCAGATGTGAGGTGCGTCTGGGCTTCCTCTAGGTCCACATTGCTCCATTGGGGATCCACCCCGCCTGATTGGCTAGGAGACAGAACCTGGGCTGGGGAAGCCCTGTCCTCCACCTCTTTTTCTGGGTGATCCTCCTCAGGAATAGATGGGCCAGCTGGGGGGACGTCACGGCGACTGATTTGGCCTTCACGGTCAGACACGAGCTCTGAGATGAAGCTGTCACTGGTCACTTTGGGGATGCGTGGTTTAGGGGCGTCTCCTATCTCAGGTGTTGGGACAACTTCACCCCCAGCTCTCTCAGTCTCAGGGTCTGCATCACTCAACACTGATGCCTGGGACTGCAGACGCACCTCACCACCAAAGAAACAACCAGCACTGTGAGGTGTTAGAAACACAAAGTGTTAACATGTACAGCACCAGAAGTTTGGAATCACTACTACACGTTTATATTTTTGAAAGAAAAAAAAAAGTCAAAAATATTATTCATGTTTCAAATAACTGTTAGAAAAAGTTACTGAAGTGCTTTCAGTATCCAGCAATCCAGTATACTAATGAAATGATCTATTTATCTATTATCTATTAGTTTATCTAAACTAATTATCTCATTTGAATTCATTGAATTGTGCAAAAATGTTCAGCTATTATTGCAAATTAAATAACTATTTAAAACACTATCATTAAACGAAAAAAAAGAGAGAGAGATTATTTGTCACATATGACAACACACTGCAAACTCTTTTTTAAAGAATATCTAGCATTTCATGAAAAATATAAATATTAATCCTATCACATAAGACAACACATTTTGAAACTCTTATGCCACATTGTCTTTTTCAGTTTCTGAATTATTGAATACACCTGCAATGCTGAAGTCTACTTTTGGTTTTAAAGAAACTCCTTTCTCTAGAAATTGATCATGCTGTGACAAAGCAACTTGATCCCATTCATTTGACTTCTGCCGTTCATTTAGTGACTTCTGGACAGATGAGCAACAGTGGCTGTTGGTAACAGGATGTAGGCGTGTCCAGCAACATGACGATGTTGAGAATTTTTTGCTGTACTCATAGCAGAATATTACCTTTAATTTTTTTAAAATCTTAGTTTTAGTGGCAATATATGTAATTTGTAATAAAATGTCTGAAGAAATGTCCAGAAAAGTCTACCACAACAGAAACTAGGAATATGGCAACTAGGACAAGCATCGCAGTGTGCACATTTTAAAGTCCACTAACCTCTGAAGGCTGCTTGCGCTGGCGCTAGAGTGGGAACGTTCGCTATCTCTGGGTACAGACACAACTTTCCAGGTCTTTCCACTCAGTTCACTGGCAGTCACACCCTGGCGGAAATATACTGCCCGGTCTTCAAAACCAATAGCCCACACCTGAGCACAGAGACATCACAGGACCTTCACAGATCTCAGTGTAGTAACTGCTGAAATGATTTCAGAACCATTCTCGTTCGAAACATATACTCAGATGAATACATTTATATGGCATAATATCTGATATTTTAACACACCAATATTTGTACATTTGTCTGTAATGTTTCACATGGGAAAAAAATTAAAAATGTTTGCCACATTTTCATTTCTGCTTTTTATGTTGAAATATGTACCGCATGTACAGTTATTCAATGCAGAAACAGAAATTAATGAGATAAACCAAAGAGGAAACACTACTGATCTCTGACCTGATCATTGAGACCCACGTTGATCATGACCATC
The DNA here is from genome assembly GCA_021397915.2 of Tor tambroides. NCBI lineage: Eukaryota > Metazoa > Chordata > Actinopteri > Cypriniformes > Cyprinidae > Tor > Tor tambroides. Next base: position 97,269 of record JAFVLL020023182.1, on the reverse strand, counting down.
TCTCCAACCATACCTATCCAACCTGAGCCACAAGGATTATGAGAATTCACACCCCGTCTAAACCAGACCTAATAAAAATAAGGAGATGTGGAAAAACAAGCTAAATAAGAACAGAAAAATCTACATACCTGTTCAAAAGTTTGGGGCTGGTAAGATTTTTTTTTATGTTTTTCAAGTACCTTATGCTCAACAAGGCTGGATTTATCTTATCAAAAATAAAACAACAACATTATAAAATATTACATAAATGTTTAATATAACTAACATAACTATTTTCTATTTCAAGATATTTTAAAATATTTATTCCTGTGATGGCAAAACTTATTTTAAGCATCCATTAGTCTTCAGAGTCACATGATCCTTTAGAAATCATTCTAAATAAAAGTATTAATTTCTTCAACTTTTCTTTATTGGCCCCAAACTTTTGAACTCTCCTGCACGTAAAGAAAAAATAATAAAAAAATATTTAAAATTCTGCACCATTTCTAGTATAGGCAATATAATATGAATGATAATATCATTTGTAATTAAAAAAAATAATACACTGGAAAATAATAGAACAATTTTTATTAGTAGTCTCAGATTTTGGAACCCCACTGTATGTGCAAGTGTATATTAAAATTAAAACATGCCTTACTTTATGATCTTTAGTGACAGCCCACACTACATTCACACCAACAGCTATGTGTACGGCTCCCACACCAGGGCTTGGCGACTCCACCGTGACCCATGATGACCCTGTGATTACATCAATATTATCATATGTCTTTCATCTACCTAATTTTTTTTTGTGTGTGTGTGTGTACTGCACCACTACACTTACCCTTCAGGCAGTCTCTGCCAATGCCCTCTCTGACCAGCAGATGACCCTCCCACAGAACAGCCCACACCAGGTCACCCGGGCCGCAGCTGATCTGCATAACCTCCCCTGGTACGGGCACCTCCTCCCAACTGGAGCCCTCAGGATTATGATGGTTGATGCCACACCGAAACCACACCTGCTCGAATGTAAAAAAAAAAAAGATCTTTATGTGGATAAATGGAAATTCATCTGAGTTCCAAGAATTCATACATTCTGCACAGCTTTGTAAGAACTGAAAAATTAATTGATTATAAAAGCACAAGGTGTTGTTGGACACTGTATGTAAGCCTGGAACGAACTGAGTTCTGACCTTTCCCTGCAGAGAGACCGCCCACAGTGCCAAGCACCCTCTGGGCTCCTCGGTGATCTCCCAACCACCACAAGTGATGTCATTAAACGGGTCAGGAAGAGACCCAGTCTGCTCTGAGGGGATCTGCTCTCACATATAAAATTCAAGGACACACAGATAGGTTTTTCCATCAACATTAAAGAGAAACAATTAAGATAAGATATACTGTATAATTGCTTTCAAGACCTTTGTGCTGGTACACACCTTGACCCAAGTGTCCTGCGCTTTGTACCTTCTGTATCGTATCCATCTGCGACGACGCACGCAAGAGTTCCATTTTTTGTCTTTCGTGTAAGTGGCTGGAAAATCAATAGCATACGTCCATCCCTGAAAACACACAGAATATCAGATACGGCTTAACGCAAGTGAAAGCTCTTTCTGTGGTTTTAAAGACCTCAATACTGACCCCTTTCTCTGTGGGCTCTCCTCCATAGTTTTCATCCATGTACCAGTCCGCCTCCCACTCCCAGTTCTCAGAGGGCAGCTGGAAGTCACCCAGAGGCTGGTGCTTCAGCCCTGTGACATCACTCCACTGCCAGCGGTCACTGGGCAAAAGCCGGTCCGAGAAGCCATCGACAGGGTTCCACCTCTGCCAGGGAACAGGAAACACATAAATGAGTCTCATTTGATCATCAACGCTCTAGAGTTAATGAAAAATATTAGTGTTTACAAAAAAACACGTGCAAAGTTTTTAGGCATGTATTCTTTGTTTTCATGTTGGTTTCATATAGTTTTGAAAAATTGTATACTGTTTCGTGAAGAGTAACTATTTAATAACTCTTAAAATGCAATGTGGTGAAACCAAACTTATTCACCTTGAATATATGTAAGTGAATAAATCCTAATATTTCAAAATAAACAAAATAAAAATAATAAAGTAACTATATGAATTCTAATAAGTTAATCCTATTTTTAAGCAAGGACACATTAAATTGGTCAAAATGCATTTCCATCACCCGGTGGTCTGGTTTCATTTGTAGGCGGTCCGGATTCAGTGCTAAGACTTACGTTTCATTTGGGATATCCAATATTTTTAAAGACTGATTGAGGTTTGTTTCACTATTTTCAAATTCAACATTATTTTCAAACGTGCGCATTTTACTGTGTTCTTACGTCGTAAACATAAATGTGGGTGGGCCTAACTGAAACTGAGGAATCATCATGGACCCTTTTCAAAAGACTGTGATGATGCGTTTTTGAACATTGTGAAAACACTATAGTGGAGTTTTTCTCTATTTGAGCAAATGGGAATGCAAAAACATATTCATGGTACTCTCCATTCACTGCTCTCGAAGTTTACTTGGATATAATTTCCTGTATATATTTTTTATGCTTGTTGGTCAAACCCTATAATGAGGATTTGACAGATTTACTAATAACATATATTACTATAGAGCACACCTGGTTTTCATATGTCTCCTCTTGGTAGCGGATGGGCACGTCACTGGCATGGACGTACATATAGATGTTGTGGTCACAGGCAATGCTCCAGCAGCACTGCTGTACAGCTGTAACACGCTTGAACTCCAAGTGGGCATCGCGACAATGCTCCCACTGCTGTCCCGCCGTCGAAAGGCTATAAACCCTCCCATACACATCAACAGCCCACAGGAGGGAGCTCGGCATGATGCACCCTGCTACGAGAGACAAGACACAGATAAACGAATACCTCACCATCAGTGTATGGCTACATAGAGTGTTTAGAAGCAAACAAGGACACACAAAGTTAATTGCTTTCAAATGAAGCAGAATTTCCTGCCTACTCTTTTCTCTGCTTTGACAGCAGATCTGTAGTCAGCTGATTCTCATTACTGTTCCTCATGCTGCCAAAACAGTGCTGATACACTGAAAGAGACCTGTTGACAACTGTTATTTTGTTGCCTTCTAAGCTATAAATGACACCTATGATGCCAGCAATAGACAATAAACTCTATAAAGCTCTAACTAAATCACAGACCACCCAACTGTGGTGGTACCATGTTAAGCATAATACAGTACGAGAATGTAATTCCATGGAACCTGAATGATTACTATATTTAATTACTTTATCAACATAGCATTGCAAAGTACTTTACAAAATGCCATCATATTAGTACTATAACTGAGTAAGAAAGTATTACTATGGTATAAACAAAAAAGGGGATTAACACGGTGCTACCCATGTAAATACATATGGTAATACCATGGTATTTTTGTACTTTTGTTGTTAGTGAAATTCAAAATGTTAAAAACGTTTCTAAAGCAACTGATTTAGTAAGGAACAATCACATATATTTTGATACTGCGTGTGGTTGTACGCTTGTTTGTTGATGCAGGTAATGCCGGATAGCACGCTAGCTAGCAATGACAACACAAGGAATAAACCTCTAGAGTACTTGACAATGGCATATTATTTGCAAAAAACTGGAATAAGAGTAGGATACAGTCAGAAGAGAAACATTTTGAAATGAATGACTGCAGCTGCCTGTCTTCCGCAGTGACAGGTGCATGTACATTACAACAGAAGGTAAATATCATGGCAGTTTATGCATCCTCAGTATCTGACAGTACGTTATATAGCAGCTGCATCCAGCGTTACATACCTTATCTCTGTCAGGGTGTAAGCACTTAGCTTATGTTGTCATTTTGAGATCATTCGGCTTTGCGAAATCTGCCTGTGATTTGCACGGTGTTGACACCCAAGAGATCCCAAACAGGAAATGGCAGGATTGTTGCTTTGGCAGTATTGGCCCGGCAAGGGGCGCCAATAACTCGTTAAAAGATAGTGGGATGGCAGAGGTTGTTACTAAGGTGCACTCAAAGAGTAATTACTGTTAACATCTCTCTCTATCTATCCATCTATACACCCTCAAATAACACTAAATTATAAACGTTTATTAAAGAGAGGGGAAAAAACATTCCAAAATCGAAGCCTTTGGCAACGTTCCTTTTTTTGAAAAATGTGGAGGTCTTTATAAAACGTTAAACTGATAGTTCCAGTGACTTCTGATTGGTCATTTCCTGCAGTGATAAAATCGACGAAATAGTAACAGATGACGTTAAACTTATTTGCACTGAGCACCACCCATAGGATAATTACTTTTGTTGCCTAGCACCATTCTGTAATGTCTTGTGCCATGTCTTCAAAGGGAAGCCTATGGATTTGCATAAAAAATAACGTAAAAAAAAAAAATCTGTCAAGAGACTATATTACTAGTGTTATATTGTAAATATAGTAACGGGACTCTCGTACATTATTGCTAATGTTTGGAGATAATAGAGAAAAAGACAAATACATCAAATTGTGGATAATTTTCTGTAGGTTAAAGTCTGAAAAGTGCTGAAGCAAACCCGTTATCTGCTATTTGATATGATCCAGTTTTACAACATGCAGGATAGGCCTACTCTCACCTCGTCTGCTCCGGGTGTGTGTGCACTTGGATGGGTTAAATGCAGAGCACAAATTCCGAGTATGGGTCACCATACTTGGCCACACTTCACTTCACTTCACTTCACTTCACATATAAACCAGTTTATGACAGATTCAGATTTTTACAATGAACACAGTAAATTTCTTACCCACCTGCACCAGTTTAATCAATACACTATTTTTCTAGGGTATGGGATTAATAAAGTGTGTTAGAAAATGAAAAATTGATAATCTAGACAGAATAAGTATTCATCTTTATCCTGTAAGGAACAGGACAACTATTACTGACAATAGCATTTTTTCAGAGAAAATACAACAGAACAATGGTAAAATAATAATATCTAACACATTTCAAATAGATATATCTTTATTTCGGAGTAATGGGGTATGACAAGAAATGGGGCAATGAATCAATATCACAGCACAAAAAGAAAAGGGTATGAAAGAAAAGACTGTATCCCCTACATGATAACATGCTTGCAAAGGCATAACATTTACACAAATTTACAAGACTTCGTTAAAAAAAATCGGTATGTATTTACTTAGGACCCAAGGATTTCTCTTCCATAGTGAAGAATGCTCATGAGTTTGAAGCTGATGTCCAGCTAAAGCCAATAAGTCAACATTCAACTGTGCAGCTAGTAAGAATGTTATCACCACACATTGCACTCATCTTTAACATTAGGAATAAACCATTCAACTAAGTGTCTTTACACTGTCCTCCTTTAAATGTGTAAAAGGTGTGAAGGATAAGGAATCCATAAGCATTTTAAAACAACGAAACCATGACATTGTATGACAAAAACAGGCTAAAATTAACCCATACCAAACAAAACACTTTGGCAACTTTGGTAAACCTCACACTACTTCACTGGATTTTGAAATGAAATATGATCTGGTTATGCAATGTATTTCTAATTAGGGGCTGCAATACTCCAACCTTAAAATATACATTTGGGTTTTCGGTTTACCTTTACAAGGCCCCAGACATAGAGGACCAATATGGTCAGAAAATAGCTATTCAAGAGCCTGTTTGGTGCTGTGCATTCTCTTGGAAACTCAAGTGTATGAATCCAGTAACAATTTAAAATAATTTAATCAAAGTCTAAAATTCTTATAAATAATGCCTCCTGGAAATTTGAATCTGCTGGTTTGCATTTTTAGAAACTTTAAGGATTAAAATTGGTGTTGTAACAGAACCCTTTCTTTTGGTTCCATCAATATAGGCAAAACCTCTGAGACACAACTTCACATCAGGGCAGGGGCTGCATGCAGTCTCATCATATGATAGGTGCAGATCTGTCATTTGTGATGGTGGGTCGTAGTTTAACCGTGGCAAATGGATTCCCACCCCTGATGAGGAAAACAGACATTGTGATTGCAGAGAATGGGTTAAATGCTAATGCACTGTAGTAATACCGATAATTAATTCTGTTAAAAAATACTCACCCGAGGAATGGTGGGACTGAATGACCATTTGGCAAAGATGCCTGCTGCAAACACAAAAATAAGAATAAAAAGTGATCAGCATAAACCATGCTTCCATTCTTTAGAACTTAAAGTGCAGAGTGGATTTCCCCGTCAGACTGGTTCGATTAGGATGTCAACACATAATTCTGTCACTTCACCAGGCGACTAAGTATCTGGAACTATCGTAGTGTCTTATGAGCTCATCATATGCGTCAGGAATCTTGATAATCTTGAAACGCTTGCTTTCGCTGTCTGAGTGTTGAAAATCTAATCATAACCACTTCAAGTGACTATGAACTGTAAACAGTCAGGGAACATGCATGTTTCTTTAGAATACTCCCAGTACACCCTTCTCTTATTCATAGAGTTAAAATCTGTCCAAGGCAGGTCTTATTTCATATTACAGGAGTAGGTCACTCAAAAATGAACACACTGTCATTATTTACTCACTAATGACATTACAAATTATTCAAAATTTTCCAAACTACAGTTCATAGTGACCACAGGCTGTCAAACACCCAATATTATAAAAACAACAAAAACAAAACTAACAAACAAAAACACCATAAAAGTACCCCATATGACTTTTTTTTCTGAACAATGAATTATGACCACAGGCTCTCAAGCTCTAAAAAAGAATCCAAAACAAAACAAAACAAAAACAATAACAAAACAAAAACATGCATGGACCTTTCTGGATCCCGCCCCCTCTCTCTCTCTCTCTCCCACTTCCCCTCCTGTCATTACTCTACTGTCCAATCAAAATAAAGGCAAAAACTGCAAAAATAAATCTAAAAAAACTCCCAAACATAAAGCAAACTATAAAATACACCATGTGACACCTCCCCTCCACCCCAGCTCCAAAAAATACACCACATGACTCATTTTGTAAGTCATATCATGGTTTAAGGAACAGAATGGCAGACAATTAACCAAGACGTCTTGTTTTACAGAAAGTTACATTAAGATTTGTGTGTTCCACAGCAAAAGGTAAAGGCGCACAGGTTTGGAATGACATGAGATTGAGTTAATGACAGAATTCCTATTTTTGGGTGAGCTATACCGTAAAATGCTCATCAAAGGACAGACTTTGTTCATCAGACCTTCCACAACAGTCCACACGCTTTTACCAGAGTCACCAGCCCATCATCACATGATCGCATTCAAGGTGAATTAGTTGTGACCAAACACTTTCAATTTGATCTCAGTACCCTGAGGCAGTACACGTGGCTTGAGGTCATTCAGAAGAGGGAGCCAGATATTCAGATTCAGTTTGACATCAGCTGATATAGTACAGCTTTAAATATCTCCACTCTCCCTCACAATGTGAAAACCAGGTAGGGAGCATTTTTCAGATGTCTTTTTGTTTTTCACAATGATAGTAATGCAGAGCATTCATCTACCCCTCCCTAGGCCCCCTGGCAAAGAACAAAGGTTACATTATTGCAGGTCTCAGAACGTATCCTTTTGTGGTTATTGACACTTATGTAGATCTAATTTGTAAAATTCAAAGTCTAATGTTAGCTGAAGAAATATAGCTGGGTCCAAAAAAGACTAGTGAAAACACTTTACATAATTTTATATTACATAACATTTATTTGCATTATTTTCTAATTGAATGAAATTTGTTACAAATTATATTAGAAGCAATAATTTGAGAGAAAGGTTTAATTTGAAATTTAACAAGAATTTCAGAATGTCTTAGTATTTGTTTGAAGTGCTTTTGCTTTAATGACAGCAGCTCTCAAGCTGCATAAAGTTTGTGTAAAACCTGATGATCATGTTCTCCAGCATGATTTGAGATCATCTAAAGAGCTTCAATGGAAGAACATCTACACCGTCTATACAAAGAGTTTACATGATGAGTGTCTCAAACTTATCTTTTTATGATTAGTGACTTAAAAATAGTGCAGTCTTATATATTTATTTTTCATTTTACAAACCTTTAATGTATATATATTTTTTTGAAAGTTATTTGTTATATGCCGATTTGGTGCTCAAGAAACATTTCTTATCGATGTTGAAAACTGATAAATAAACTGATACATTTTTTGACAAGTTTTTATAAAACAATATTTATTTGAAGAGATCTTTTCTAATGTCTTTACTTTTTTTGTTCCCAGCCAAGTTAAATATTTTATACAGCAACAGTGTTGTATGCATCTTTAAAATACACTGTATGCATTTTCTACATGCACCTTCTGTGCAACTAATAGAGGTTTCATGTTCGCCCTAGAAGGAAACCTGATCCGATCAGGGGACTCCCTCTCAGAATACACCAATGACTTTGCCTACTTTATGTCAAACACAAAAGGATAAGAGGCCCAGATACTCTCCTCTCCATCTCTCTTTACAGAAAACGGCTGCTTTTCCAACTAACTTTGCACTTAGCTTTCCTATTCGCCAGCACAGTGTGTTTACCATGTTCTGTGGAGAGGGGGTGGAGGGCTTGATGGGTCTGTCCCTGGATGAGTCACTGTAGTCAGGCGGGGGCAGCAACACAGGTTCTTCCACCTCCTCGTCTTCCTCCGGCTGCTCTGAATCAGTCACATTCTGGCTACGCAATGGGCTCTCAACTCTGCTGAACAAAATACATAAATTGATGTCTTACTGTTTTGTTAATGGATAGACAAACATTGTTAGTTTCAGCTCAAATCACATGATTTCACTCAAATTCAAAGGAAAAGCAGACTCACCTGTTGGCAGTCACTGGCTCATTGTAAGCCCGACAATAAGATGAGGGAAACCAGCCCCGTCTACAATTAAAAACAAAAAAAAAATCCATAATTTGCATCATGATTTTCTAACAAAAATGGGTACCGGCTCAATTTCCATATGCATTAAGGCTTTTTGATTTCAGCTACTGTATGACTAATCAAAAACCACTGTATTGGCACAAATGTAAAGTGAAACGCCATGTACCATGAAGAGCACATTTGGTTTTGGTTGCTTAGGAACTGTCACACCGCCAGCTGCGCATAACTTTGAACTGAGCCTTCAAGAGTGCGTCAGTACATTAAGACATTTTCACTTCTCAAAATAGTGGTGACAGCATAATGGGTAGTGAGGGGAAAATCTGTGGACCTTGGACCTCTGGAATGGCAGAGCTGCTCATTAAAATATGCAAAACAAACAAGTATAAGACCACACAAAGCACAGCCACTGATGCCTCCACTGCAGAAGGATCATTTGACCTCTTGTTTGTATGTTGCTATGGATGAATGATTAAATGTATGTTAATACAAAGAACAGATGCACCTGTTAGCTTTAAAATATTGTTTTTAGTGTCAGCAAAAGGAATTGCAAAGTTTGTCTGAAAACTTGTTCGACTGAAATTCAGCTTTGAATTCAATGATGAACAGGTTAACATAAATTTAGTTGCACATAAATGACATTATTATTATTATTATTATGTGTATCTGAGCTAATGTTTTTGCTGTCTCTGTGAATTTTTAAGATAAAGCAGAGCTGCACACATTACCCAGTCCATATCAGTATAGATATCCAGCATGATATTTTTCCCCATTGAGATCTGATGTGTTTTCAAAGTGTTCCTTTAATTTTTTTGACCAGTGTATATATATTTTTATGTTCCACACAAGAAAGTAAGTCACACAGGTTTGGAATGTCATGAGGGTGAGTAATGTAGCAATAACTTTCATTTTTGAGCAAACTATCTCTATCTCTGGGGATGAAAAACAAGCAGTCCTATATAACGGTTCACTTACTGTCCAGTATGTTCTAGTTCTCCATACAGCCATCCATCCCTCTCCTCTTGAATAAGCAGTGTAATGATGTCTCCATCATCAAAGCTCAGCAGGGTCCCGTTATTCCCTGCTGTGTGGGGGAAGATAGTTTGCACCCTGGTCTTCTTCGCCATATCCATACCGCTAGACACAGACTCAGACCTAGACAAGCCGTTTCCATCTAGGCTGTCTTGATCTGTAGATTGCAAAGTGCAATTTATGTGATATTAACGAAAGACATTTCGTGGCAGTAATCAGCTAGATCAGTAATCACAGCAACATTTCAAGGAATGCCTCATCAACACATAGACTAGTACGCTTGATTGTTGAGAGCGGAAGAAATGAAGTCTGATTAGATCAAAGTGTAAGAAACTGTGAGCTTGCCTGAGTACAGCTCTGATGAGATGGGGATTTTAGGAAAGTCCTGGGAGAACATGCTGGCCAGTGGACTTGTGTGAGCTTTAAGTGATGGGGCTGGGGGCGGAACAATTGAATTGGTCTGAGGAGAAAAATGCAACAATGCAGAGACCTTAAAGTCAGTGTGCCGTTTTGAACAAAACTCAATCAGTTGGTGTTCTACTTAAACAACTAAATTATATGTGGCTCTCAATCAAAAAAAAGTAGCATTTACACATACTCATATGTTAATGGTGGTACATTCTCTTCTGTGTGAGACTAACCCTGTCAATGTGCTCCAACGTAGGCGAGGACTCTGGTATGACTGACATTGGAGTCCGCAGACCCTCAATCATGGATATCACTGTGTCGGGCACCCTGGTGGCATCGGTACACTTATCTTGCCAGCTGGGCAGTGTGACGGTCAGCATCTCCTTGGCCTGTGGGGGAAAGTGCAAAAACTGTTCAAAGGAAGAAAGGCAAAACAAGGTAAACTACCATTCAAAAGGTCAGTATTATTTTTTTGGAAACAAATTAATACTTTTATTCAGTAAGGATGCATTAAATTGATCAAAAGTAACAGTAAAAGTAATATTTCAAAAGACTTCTTTTGAACTTCCTTTTAAAATAATCCTGAAAAAAAAAAATGTATCATAGTTCCACAAAAATATTAAACAGCACAAATGTTTTCATCATTGATAATAATCAGAGATATTTCTGGAGCACCAAATCAACATAATAGAATCATTTCTGAAGGATGATATGACACTAAAAACCTGGGTAATGGCTGCTGAGAATTTCTAATCAAAGTAATGCAGCCACGGTGAGCATAAGAGACTTCTTTCAAATAGAATCAAAAATCTTAACAACTCCAGACTTTTCAACAGTATTGTACCATTACTTCTGATTTCTTGTTGCTGCCACGTCTAACAACATTAACTGGAACACCAGTGAGTTTCATATTTATTAATTTAGAAAGCTGAATATTTTCAGTGGGTCACCTTGTCGTGGAAGGCTGTTAGCTGATAGCTGAAGGCACAGTGTTTCTCCACTAAGAAGCAGAACCTCCTTTTCTCTTCCAGCAGAGCTTCCTTACATCCTTCTGCAATAAACCTCTGCATGTCTGTCTGCCGGGATGAGATGGTCTCCACACACTAAAGATAATAATGATCATAAGATATGGCATCACATCACACTCACAGTAGTCAGCTAGCAAGGAACAGATATATTCTTGAATTCTTGCTTGAAATAAACCTTTTTTGGGACATACTGCATTGAGAAACAAACAAAACATCACATTCAATAAAATGAGACATCAATCATATCATTATGAAGTCCACATAGTCAACATCTCATGCTAATGCAGTAATTTTCTCGTGAGTAACTCTCTTTCCAGACTGAGGATTCATTACTTTTATAGAACAGGGCTGCTACCCAGTAGACCTGTGAAAATGACACCAGAAACAGAGCTCTGTTCTTCTTCCCAGGATTCCCCTCGCTATTATAGTTCTGTGCAAGTTGTCATAGTGACCGTGAACGTTGCTTGTTTCCTTGGAGTTGTTTTCAGAATCATTTTTTTATTTGCAGATCATGTCTGGACAAGAAAGTCCTACAGGAGTATTGTCTCTCAGTGGCTTTAACAACAGCAGTGCATTACAAATATGAATGATATGACTTCATGGCTATATGAAATTATTATTTGGTGGATTTTGTCAGGGACATGACCTGACATGGATGAGATTTCAGTCCCAGCTATGATAAATTACATCTCATCAACTCAAAATATAGATATTTACATGATGGGAAACAGGTTTTCATATATGTACTTCATTTGCCCGGGCTTTTTTGCCTTAATTTTAGATAGGACAGTAGAAGGGCAGACAGAAAATCATGGAAGAGGAGAGAGGGCAATTTGACCGGGAAAGCACCTCAAGCCAGGACTAAAAATCAAGTTGCCCAAAAAAGCAACCTCACCATATGTCAGAGCACTTGCCCGCATGGCTATCATATGGCTTCAATCCAAAATGATTGTTTTAAGTTTGATACTGTGTTTACAATGGCAATTTTAAACTAATTTCAGACTCATTGTGATTTGCAAAGCAAACACAAATCACACAATGACTGAAAAGCATTTTATTCTGAATGTTTTCTTCAGTGAAAACAATTTACATGATTGAGAGTGATCCTTCGTTAAACTCAGCAGCGGGCGGCTCAGTTCAATTTTCTTTCAGACATCTGTCTCAAAACAAGACTGAAATGAACTCAGAAGCAAACACATTACATAAAAAGGTTTCCATCGCTAACTATTCAAAGAAACAATGTGCCTTTGAAAGGAGGAACACAATGGTGACTGTTGAGCTATTAAAACTGACTATTAAAATCTACTGCAACAGATTCAGCACAAGTGTCAAATCATGTTTCTGATATTGAGCCAGAAACTTAATTGAATAGAGCTGTTCCCATTTGTCATGTAGGGCCAACCCTTTGTGATGGTTTTCCTCAAGAACTTTCTATTTGCTTTTAGAATAGTAGGTTTGGATCAGCGAGTAATATAATGTCTGTCATGAATATTACTTGAAAAAATTCCACCTTATGCCCTACAAAATAAATTACAAACTGAATGAATTTTGAAGTCACTGTTGTTGTTGTTGTTGTCGTTTTAAATATGTTGCTATATATAGACTATAATGGTTGACTCATCAAGCATGTAAACACATCCTTGTTATAGTTGCAGTCTTCATTAAAGTTTTTTAACCCTATCTCATGAATAAATGGTTTATCTTATCTCTATTCACTGAAGGAACTTTCATGACAGACTTCTCTCTGGTGATTCATCTGCCATCAGTTTTTTAAGTGCAACACCCACATCTCAAGATCCAATCAACAACCGATGCACACAACCAAGTCCCTGCCTATTTAAGTCCTACAAGTCCTATCCATATTTTTTTCTTTTTCGATAATCAGTTACACTCATACATCAAAATATGAAAGAAAAGATCTGTCGCTACTTTTGTTTCTTGCAACTTCAAGCAAATTGTTAGCAACTTAGTGCACACAGCATTTATGTTGAGAAAATCTGTGTATCAGTTCAAGTAATATTTATCTAAAAGCCATATCAGCCATATCACCCTGCAGCCCAAGACCGGTTGCCCACGAAGCTAAGCAGGGCTGAGCCTGGTCAGTACCTGGATGGGAGACCTCCTGGGAAAACTAGGT